>BSBK01005868.1:605000-797598 GCA_027943335.1 Chamaecyparis obtusa | reverse complement strand
ATATATATATATATATATATAATTATATATATATATATATATATATATGTATGTATGTATGTATATTATATATGTATGTATGTATGTATATAATATACATACATACATACATACAGTATATATTATATATATATATATATATATATATATATATAGATATATATATATATATATATATATATGTATGTATATATATATATATATATATACTATATATATATGTATGTAATATATATATATGTGTGTGTGTGTGTGTGTGTATTATATATATATATATATAATATGTGTATAATATCTATATATATATATATATATATATATATATATATATATATGTACACATGCATACACATATATGTATATGTGTATACACACACATATGCATGTATGTATGTATGTATTTATGTATACATACACACATATATATGTACATGGATACATGTGTGCATACATACATACATGCATACATACATACATGCATACCTGTGTGCATGTACTCACATACACACACATTTTATCCAAAATAAATAAATGGTACAATATTTATGTGAATTTTGGCTCATTTCTTTAGCCTCTATCAATCTATATGTAAACACATATTTATGCACTGAGCCCCAAACTTATCTATGTTTGGTCATTCCTATGTACTATAGATATTTACCATGCCTATCCATATACCTACCTCCATATATCCATTAACCACTTTGATCTAACCATTTTCCTATCCAAGATCATTTCTATGGTCTTAGAGGCAACTTCATTATCATAGACTTGATCCTTTCCTTCATAAAACTTAAATTTGAATTTTGGTCAACTAGACCTTTTCATTTTCATCCTTGAGCTAACTAAATGCATATCTAGCATGTAATTTGACTTAATATGCTAGTACTTAAAGACCTTTAGTGCACATTTTATTTTAATAATCAATGAATCATCTAAACTTTAGATGCCCTCTCTCATTTTAGAGCACTAACCAAACAAATAATAAAAAAATCTCAATTTGAAGGATTTAAAAGAGTAATGACTCCACATACTTCATTCTAAGGCTCTTCTTGCTAACTTCAATATTATGCACAAACTTCTAGGGTTTTGCCAAGTAGAACTTGTCTCATTTGACATAACATCATTTCTAAGGTATTTCTAAATAATGTTAGAGTTCATAAATTATTAAAAAGTAGACTAAACAAAGATCATTTGGGCAAACAATATAGTGGATTTTTATATTCTACAAGGTCAAGTCTAGAATTAAAGGATATATCTCTGATTAAAAATTTGACCCAAACCTATGAACTTAACCTCTAAGAGAGCATGTGTTTACCAAATCAAGAATTTATTTTAATTACAAAGAGATAATTTTGGAGCAATACTAGTCTTGTTCCCGAATCTTCACCAATTATTTGTTTCTTCAACCATCAAGCTAAGTATTGTGTTCTCCATATTCTTTCATAATTTAGCTAGTAGAAATGTTACAACCTATTTTGGTTATATTAATAAAATGAAACTTCAAAGTAATTAAATTTGATAGTTAAATATAGACTTATAAATACATCTTTTATTATACATGTGTAATCAATGGTGTTTCCATGGAACTGTCTCATGATTGATGTAAAATCTATGTTTCTTTCAGTTGAATGTGTAACTTGGCAATTTATTTTATTTATGTTTACTAATCTCATCATGTATAATTTAATTTTAATTAATCTCTATGAATTTTTAATGGGTGTATGGACTAACAATTATTATTATGGTCATAAGGTGGATGCAAGAATAGATTCTAACCCTATTTGAAGATGGAGAAAACCATTTAAAAGAGAGAGAGTGTATGTGATAGATTATGGTTAGGAGGTCATTGTACCTTGTTTACAAAAATGTGCACACATTTGCATGAATCATAAGTAATGTGTATGATTAGTACAATTAGTTTTTCATTTAAGTGTTTTAAAACTAGTATCATTATTTGACTTGTAATTATGCACCTAGGTATTTTAGTTTATAGTGAAGATTGTCATTTATGTCTTACAACTTTTGGATGCTCATTGGTGGTGAATTTTCTTGCAGGAAAAACTCAATAAAACTTACCATATTTAAGTGCATTACATCAATTTGGCTTACGAAAATATATAACGAACCTATAATAATGTAGACAATCGATTATATTCATATTTCATTGGATATAGATTAGTTTCAAGAAAATTACCACCAACATAAGATCAGAATACAAAATTGTTTGTGTAATTAAATATTCATAATTACACTTTACTTAAGTTTACTTAAGATAATTCATTTGCATAGTATTTTTCATTGAGACACCTAGGAGTTTGCATCTCATTTTAGCACATGGTGTAGAACTTCCACTTTATGTGTGAGATCCACATTTTGTTCTCCTATCACATTATCATCCTCTCATTATTGCACATACTTTGTTGTACAATGGAAGATGATCCACCTTTGGTGAATTTGTGATTACACTTAGTGTGATTGATAGGTTGTCTTTTGCATCACTCTTAGTTATCATGCATTGCCTATATATTCAGGCATATCTACTTTATATTTATCAATTATACCAATTGGCATTATTCATTTTATTTCATTGTTGATCATTATTGAATAAATCAATTGATCATATCATTTTCATATCTCTCTTGTGATATATATTGAGCTTCTAGATCTTGGCATTTCATTCTTTACCTTAGGAAAATTCTTACATGGTATCAGAGACATAAGAGTGTCATTGTATAGCCTATTTAGAGATAATTTTATTGCAAATCAAAATTGGAGCTTACTGGTATAAATTAGAGGTTGGATTCACCTTGAGGAGATTGAAAAACCTGTAAATAAATTTTTATTTCATCCAAATTAAGCACTCAAGGCCAAGTCTAGAGCCATTTGAATTTTGGAAGTGCGGGTGAAAACAATTCAGAAAAAATAATTTCATAGGAGATTCTCAAACAACGATATCTCAGTCATCCTGACTCCTTTTTTCGAGATTTATTTTTTGTTTTGGGGTATAATTTCATGATCTACATAATGGTATAGGTGGTTTTTGATCTCTTTTCCTGATATTTTCTTAAAATTGCAAATCCCAAATTTTGCAAACTCAAGGCCTTCGTTCAGACTCATATGGACATATTTTCAGGTGTTGTTGTTTTTAAAGTGCATGATATTTTGTCTAATTTCCACATATAATATTAGTTTAGAGAAATTTTGAGTGGACATAATACTTTCATCATTTGGTATATTTTGGCCTGACGCTTGTAATTTTGTTGGATCCTTGAGTGGTCTTGTGTGTTATTTATTTGAGTATGCTATAGCCTTATTTATGTAGTTGTAATCATTGAAATTAGAAAGTCCACTTTGGTCCATTTTGGCAAGTAAAAATTGTAGATGCACTAAATATAAAGTGCCAAAAATATACGTTTTGGGGGTTCTTTGGTTATTTCTTTGTGGGGGGTGCAATGATTTTTTGATCTCATTTTGTTTCATGAGAGAAATAAATCATGGGTAGAATCAATGAATATACCATTCATCCTGCAATTATATTTTTTACTGGGGATAATTATGCATCATGGGCAAAGGGCATCTTCACATATTGTAGATGGATAAAAATATTGCCTAATATTTATGGACTTATTCCTAGGCCGAAGTCCAAGAATAAAAGGTTTTCTTTGAAGAAAATGAATTTGGATATTGTGGGATTATTTGATTACACCATGGGACCTTTCTATTCTAAGGTTAGGTCCATTCTTGAACATATTAATTTCCCATGCACATTTGAATCATTATTTGGGAACATCTTGGAGATCCACATGTTCCTCCATTCCCAGAAGATCCAGTTTCATATTGTCTCATTCCTCTTGATGATGTAGATCATTCCCTATGATGATCATACCTTATGAAAGATTAAAATTCTTGAAGATTTTGAGAGTCTTGATGATCCAAAAAATCCACCTACAGATCCTGCTTCTTCAATTGAGATCACATAACTCTTGTTCTTGATGATGTGTGTATTCCTATTGGGTTCTTTTGATTCAGTGAAATAGGATATTCCTTGTCTTCTAGCTGAATTACATGGGATGAATACTTGAAAAACATTGCAAGTTTGTTTGTGGAGTCCTACATTGAGGATTTGAGAGACATCATTGATGACATTCATCTTCTCTTTAATGAGGATGATCCTTCTTCAATTGTTACGAGGGAGCACTCTGACACTCAACTTCATTCTCCACTTGATCCTTCTTTAGATTTTGACATGATTGTGGATCCTTTGATACAACATTTGGAGGAGTTCTCTTTCACTTCATAAAAGATACTCGAGTCTTTGGTGATTGGTCTTCATGAGTCTCAAACTTTACTTGGGATGTCACATTGAATGGTTCAAGTTGATCATACTCATGTGTTGGATATTCCTATTTAGTTTATTGAGACATCATACATTTTGAGAAGTCTTCCTAGATATTGGGGAGGATTATTTGATACACCCATGACATTGTTTCTTCCTAAGGGGAGGAACATCATTCAATTTTCCTAGTGTAGTTTCTACATTGATCGAAGAGAATCTATCATGGGTGTACATTCTACATTAAGGGGGGCTTCTTTTCTTATCTTCCTAGTTCATATTTTGAGGAGACATCCTTGTCTTTGGAGATTTTTTACAAGGAGTTACCATTGGTTCCTTTCTTGTAATCTTCTTCTATTAGGATTGATCTTGATTGGTTTGTGGAATCTTCATCAACCAATGACATGGAAATACATGAGAAAACTTCAAAGACATCATACTTCATTTGTATTCCCCCTCCTTCTTCCTATCCATAATTGGAAGCCTTCTTGCATTTTTACTTGATCTGTCTTCTTCCTAAGGGGAGTATTGTTGTTCGTAGGCATTGGACTATGTTTTTCCTTCAAAAACTCACCATCCTTGGAGGAGATTATTCATTATGGGGGGATATCATATATCCTTGTTTTCTTCCTATGGAGGGGTACCTGATTTTATATGCATAATTAATGTCATAATGGGGGGTTTTGATTACTCCATCCATTCATGCATATTGTTTATTTTCATCTCTCTCTTTTTTGTTTGTGTGTGTGTTGGGGGGGGGGGGGGGGTTCTCATTAGGTTTTCCTTCTTTCTCCACTTTATTCTAGATTCAATTGCATATATTTTTCACTTTCATATTGTACATGGGTACCTAACATGGCCTAGTAGGTGGGACCCATCATGCATTGTCATCTAGAGTTGTAAGATTGAGTGCATTCCCCTAAGTTGTACATAAAGGGGGGGTGTGGTGTTGGTGTAATTAAATATTCCCACTATCGGTTAATGCTGCAACTGAGTAACACATAACCAAATCAACACACCACCATGCAAATTTAATGAGTACCCTAGAATGCCCCTACATTAGACACCCCAGGTTTGAAAAGATGTTCTCCTAGGCTAGAAGAACATCTTCTGGGATTCATCACATAAACCCTGAACTGGTTCTTCATATACAAGCCCTTTAACCCTTCACCTTGCATACTCTTCCACCTCTACTTCCTCTATCTTTTCAAATCTTTCCTTGATAAAACACAGGCTTGTTCTCCATACTAATCCATCCTTTCAGAATTTCTCAACTCATCTTGGCTACCAAAGCTTAGGTTTCTCCTACTGAGTGTTGTATCCAAAAAAGGCATCAGGGAAAGCTTCTTGTTATTCTTCTCAACAGTAAACACATTCTTGAAACAATCATACATAGCTCTACAATCATACTTCCAAGGTCTATCGATCAATATATGACAACTATTCATCTCCATAATATCACACAACACTTGATCCTTATACTGGCCAATATGAAAATCAACAAGACACTGCTCCCTCACTTCTAGAGCATGAACATCTTGTAACCAGCCAATCCTAAAAGGATAAGGATGTCTCATTCTCTTCAAACCAAGTTTCTGAACCATGTCCTTAGCAACAAGGTTATCATTACTACCACTATCAAAAATTAAATCACAAAGTTTACCTCATGACTTGCACTGAGTTCTGAACAAATTACTCCTCTAATAAGGTTCCTCCTTTGCACCGAGCAATGTTCTCTGAACTGGCAAGTTCTCAGATTCAGGTTCATTATGAATGTTCTCATTTACTACAGAGGTCCTTTGGTCACCAAAATTCTTCTATGTACACTCAAAATATCAGTGTCCTTCACCACAATTATAACAAGTAACCCTACCTATCTTCTTTTTCAATTCCACAGGTTTTGGTTCATCTTCAATAGTCAATTTATCCTTCACCGAGTGATCAATATTTTCCTTCCCTCCAGGATTACTATGTTTTATCCTTTTCAACTTATCCTCTGCCTTTAAAGCATATTGATAAGCATCCTCAACTGAATCAATCTTCAACATACGAAGCTCATCCTAAATATTGAATCTCAAACCACTCACATACCGAGATACCTTTTCTTTACCAAGGTCTCTGTGTCCAGACTGAATAGTCAACTTATAGAACTCCTTGGTATAGTCTTCCATAGTCAAATGTTTTTGCTTCAGATACTGCAACTTCTTAAACAAGTTAACCTCCACAAATTAATCTTCATTTCACCTTCATCTTCTCTATCTCTTTGTAATTCTTTCCACCAAAGAGCAGCATGCCCTTTCAACTTATTATGTACCAATCTTACTCTAAGAGGATCTTAAATTTATTCAATCTAAAAGAAGTCTTCTAATTCACCAATCCAATCAATCAAGTCCTTGGGTCTCAAAGTACTAGAGAAAGTAGAAACTTTCATTCAGTAACAAGTACTTAACCGAGCTCTAGATCTATGTAATCGACCAATTCTATCTTCACCAGATCTATCTCTTTGGTCATCTCCACTAGATCCAAAAGCTTCAAAGTCTTCAGCATCTTCCTCATAACCATCATCAGTACCAAGATTCTTTGGCATACTAGTAATAGCTCTCATGACCTTAGCGATCATGTCATTCTTCATCAATTCCATCTTAGATCTGAAATCAACTTTAACCTTCTCTCCAATCTTAGATTCAACAACATCACAAAGATATACAATCCCTCTAGGGTCCAATATTCTTGGAGGCATCATTCAAGATATTTGAAAACCCAAAGCAATAATTCACCAACCAAGGTCCTGGTACAAACAGCCTCAACTCAGAGATTGGTTTACACACTCAATAACTTCAAGCTATGATACCAACTGATGTAGGACAGGTAAGGAGGATTCAATTAAGGATAGTCCAAACTTGTAGCCAAACACCAACAATGCGGAATAACACAACAATACAAGGTTTTCAACTAAATTTTCATTAACATGCTCGACTGTAAGGCCTTCTAGGATAGGGTCAAATACAATCAAAAGTATTTATGCAATCTTCTAGCTAGTCCAGCTCTGATACCATCAGCAACTAATGGAAACCCTAAGGTAGATCTAAACTTGAGCTTGCAAGCCTCCAAGCATGCAAACCACTAGCTCTGCTATTACAACTATCAGATAAAAATCTTATCTTCAAGATCTCATAGGATCCAAGTCTATCCTTATATCTTCCCATTGAATGACTCTCTAAACAACTACCCAAGCACCCCTTAAATAGATTTCCTCAACCACAAGTCAACTGGAATAAATAATTAACTCCTAAGCCAAGTTAGCTTTTATTACAAATAAATATTAAATGCAACACTAGTCAGCTCTCAAATAGCCTTACAAATAATGAATTCTGCATGTCAACCTCTAGATCTACATAGGAGAATAAAACAAAAGCTACCAACAATAAATGCACCAAGTAGGCCAACCAAATCTCCAAGAACTCTAGTTGGTAAGCCAGAACTACCGAGTGCCAGAGTAACAACCAAGTACTAGTGAAACAACTAAGCACGCCAAGCATCACCGAGCAAGCACATTGACTGAGCACCATAGGAATCACCAAGTACAAGTTCCACCGAGCACCAGTTTCACTAAGTTCCTTTAGCGATCGAGCTTCCTTCAATAACTGAGATCGCCAATTAAAGCTGCAATTGATTAACACAACCAAATCAACACACCACCATGCAGATTTACCGAGTACCCTAGAATGCCCTTGCGTTACTTTATGAGAAAGTATATTCTCTTGTGATGATATTTTCTTCTTGAGACCTTGAATTTGATGTGCCAAAGATACCATGAGCATGTATGATAATTTTGTGGAAAAATTAAAAATGCAAATTTTTAATTTTCTGATATTTTTTTAGGTTTTAGTAATTTGCATTTTCGAAGGTATTCTGCTCATTTTTTAGAGTTGAGATTGTCCTTGGCCTCAAAAATTGGGGTTGCCAAAGGTACCCTATTTTTGAGACTGAAATTATATTTCTTGATTTTTTTCCAATGGTGAAAATAGTTCACAATTTTGAGCCCCAAGTCAAAAGTTATGGCCTCTCAAAGTTGGGGTAAGTTTTTATTCAAATTTTTTTAAAAAAATTTAGAATTTTATATGTTTTTTAGATCTAATTAGTACTGGAAATGATGAAATCTGGTCTGGATCATGAATATTTGATAATCCAAAGATTGATATGATATGGAAAAGATTGAAAACACTAAGAGGTTTGATCAAATGATCCAAGGATGATGAAAACAAAGGGATAACATTCAATTACACCAACTATGATGATATAGGATGACAAAGGTCCAAAGTGGGTATTGGATTCAATGATTAGAATCATTAGATTGAGAAAATGTTGTATGCAAGAACCCATTGTCCTAGATGAAACTCACAATAGGGAACTTTACAATAACACCAAATACAACTAAAAATGACCAGTATACTACTAGAAAACCAAATGTGACCTTGAACTGACAAGATGTGATTTTATTCATTAAATGTAAATTGGTTTAGATAAGTACAACTTTTTATAGGATGCAAATGTTTCTTGGCAATGTGCGACCAAAAAAGTGGGATGCAACTCTCTGACTTGTCTAGGGTTCTACCACTATCAAAAAGGTTGAATTTTTATGTTTTCCAAGTGTTTCTAGATTATTTTGAAGTGTTTCAAGGTGTTTTCCAATGGATTGTTAATGAGTAAACACATCAAACACATGTGATTAAGGGAATCCAAGCACACACTAACCTTATAGGAATTGGAAATATCTTGAAAACCTTTTCTTGCAAAATTAGATACACTCTCAAGAGCTAATCAAAATACATCCATTGAAGACCATGCAATGGATCAAGAAATGTTGTATTATCTGAGTCCAAATGCTCAAGGGATATACGATATGGTGAGTGTCTTTGGGAAGTTACTATCTTCCTTGCACAACGATTATAAAACTTTTGGGCGTGATTTTAGTGGTCTTTAGCAAATGTTTTCTAATCCATGCATCTGTTCATAATCATCTCTCATAGTCTCATACAAGGAAAGATTGAGGCCTATAGCCCTATGAGTACATGAATGTGTTTAGTCTCATAAGAAATATTAAAGCGGATTTTCTCTACATAACATCCAAGCATGTCCAATGAAGAATCAAATCAGTGTTCCAAGGATAAAACCAATTAAGTCTTCCAATATTTTCATCTCAAGGAAGTTTTTTTAATTATAGTGAGGTGGAAGGGTTGGCTTCTAGCTGTCCTCACTATGTGTGTCTGAATGTGGACCTCTAAATCAGGCACAAACGCAACATAGTCATTGCTCAATCATGAGATGGCGAGTATGAACATGAATTGTCCATCTCACAACATCAATTGAATCGACCTGTTGCCTCCTATGTGGATGGGGTGTATAATTAATCTCAGAATGAGAGCCAACAACCATAGACCAATCCCACAATGGAGGATTTTCAAAGCTATAATGATATGCAAAATGAAAATTAAACTAAGATGAGTGCAATTAATCTAGAAATGCTTTGAAAGAGATATGAAATGCAGATTTTTATTTTTAGAGAACTTGAAATAAAGGTGATGTTATTCTAAGAACAAATAAGAAAATTAATCTAATATGAAATGCAATTATACTAAATGAGATATGAGATTAACTATGCAATGAAAAAGCTTGAATTAAATGAGACTAAAATTGCCTATAGTAAGGATGCTCTCAAAAATTGCCTCCCTTCAAATGAAGAAAATAGATCCATTAAATAAGCAAGCCCGGGAAGAGAATGAAAGGGTTCTTGATTTGAAACTCCCGACCCTTCATTTCCATTTGAGACAAAAATGCAAGAATTACTTAATAAAAAGAATGGAAAATGCCACATAGGTAGCCTTTTGAATATCAAGCAATTATTAATTCCTTTTATGGGTAATTAGCCAAATGGGGTGGATTTAATTTAATTCTAAGCACTTAAGACTTTAGGATTAAATTAAATTATCATAGGGGTAATTTAGCTAATTAAAGTCAAGGACTTTAGGAATTATTTTTGATATTTAATTAATGCAATTTATGGTCTTTGCAATTGACATCAAGTCAAATTAAGTTAGGTAGGAGAGAGAAATTTGCCTAGGGAACTAGGACTTTGAAGATATAAAATTGAAGATAAATGCACCAAAATTAGTTGAATTTAATAGGTGCCAATTTTAGGGTATTACATTTGCCCCTCTTTGAATTGATGTGCGAACAATGCGTTGATTCAAAGAATAGTCTGAAGTGATAGATGATGAGAAATTCAGAAGTCTAGGTTAGGTTGCCAAGACACTGAATAGATCAAAGCATGTTTTTCTGAAGTCTAAGTTAGATTGCAAAGACAACGGTCTTGAGAGAAAATGAGAATCAGGGTTAGATTGCCCCAATGCCCAGAACGAGATTCAGATGCAAACTTAGGACTGTCTCCAGAATCAGGGTTAGATTTCCCCAATACGAAGCTTAGCCCTCCGAGACCCGGGTTAGATTGCCTAGATAATGGTCCAAGAAAGATTTCGAGAGCCATCTTTAGAATAATGCTCAACCCTCAGGAATTAGGGTTAGATTGCCCCAATAGCTAAAAGATTTCGAGAACCATCTCTAGAATGAAGCTTGATTCTCGAGGATCTGAGTTAGGTTGCTTAGATACCTAAAAGATAGATGACAAGATAGCAAGATGTGAGGCATCAAGATGCCCCTAGCAATGAGAACTGATGATTCAGATCAGACGGATTCAAGGATTGGTTTGACAAGATTCAAATGATGCAATCATCCTGCCCCCTTGGGAGCAAAATCGAAAGATGACATGTCAGAAGAATGATTGACAACAAGAGGTTGCAGAGCAAAAGCAATTAGACTAGATTTGAGAAGCTGTAGAAGAAAATCAGAGCAATGCAGAGGTCCTGTTGACAAAGTTTGACCATGGTTGACCATGGTTGACCAGATTTGACTAGAGTTGACTTTGATGACAAAGAGAAAAGATCTCAAGAACATGATGCAAAGATGAGGGTCTGGTAGGAGGATGACGCCAGAAGGCTGACTGCACAAGCACCCGATCCCAAAGGGTCCCAGAATTTAAAATGTGATTTCGAGCTATCTAGAGATGTCAGATTTTGATTTCAATCCCAAAAACTTGCACAGTAAAGATGAACCCAAGACAAAAGATGAAAACCTTTGATGAATAGAAAGTAATTAAGAGAGCACCAAGATATCATCTCAAATGCAAGCCTAGAATGAAAAATGCAAGCCTAAGCTAAATGCAAGCCTAAAATGAGAATGCAAGCCCTAGGACTTGGTTGTTGGACTCATCGTATTTATCATCATTGAGTTCATTTAAGACATGACAATTGAAAGATGTCATAAAATCCTCACTAATATTGCAATTATGAGAATATGAATATGACATAAGTCTTAGATTTGTCGGAATGAGGTGTAAGCATTAAGGCACAAGAAGCCAGAATGACCTGAACACCTATTCCTTTTGATTTAGCAAGTTAACATAAGTATCAAAGCACAATTTCTAGAATGACCTAAATTTTGCTTGCGAACAAACACACCGGACACATGAGAGTTCTTTCTTTTTCCAAAGAGTGCTCGCAGTGACCCTTACATTCACTTAGCAAGACGAGCATTAGATAGTTTATTTGTGGTAGAAAGAAGTTACTCAAAATAGATAAGGAGAAGAACCAACCTCACCAAGGTGTCTATATAAAAGGAGTCAAGGTACACATGGCCATCCAATATGAGATGAAGGCTCTTACAGATGGACACCCCTCTTAGATAGATTCTTTAGATCATTGGAACTAAACCAACAAGAAGAAAGCAAAGAAAAAAGAAAACAAACAAACAAGCAAAGGAAAAGCTCAACATGCTTCAAAGGAACACAACATCAATTTTCAATTTCAGTTTCAATTTGTGTTCAAGCAGATTGAAGTCGAATCGGAAGCAAACAACATTGAAAGTCTTGACAGGATAGTGACAATAGGCAGATGCAGTGAGAACCACTGGTGACTGTCGTGAGAGACAAAGTCTCAAGAAGATACTAGAAACTACGTGAAGTATTAGTGGGAAAACACAACAAGAAATGCTGGTGACTGATATGAGAGAGATTCTCAAGGTGAGAAATCTCAAAAGATACTAGCGAAACATCAGTAGGCAGACGCAGTGAGAACCACTGGTGACTGATGTAAGGAAAAGATCCCAGAATGAGAGAGGTCAAACGAAAGCTAGGTATCAGTAGGCAGGCACAGTGAGAACCACTAGCAACTGATACACGAGAGATCCTCAAGGAGAGAAATCTCAAAAGTAGCTAGGCATCAACAATCAGATGCAGCAAGAATCACTGGTGATTGATGCATGAACAAAACTTTCGAAAGCGATAGGACAAAGCCCCCTAGACCAGGAAGATGCCCCCAAGTGTGAACCAGTTCCAATCCATGAAGAGTCAAGGAAAATATTGAAGACAACTGAAAGCAAGAGCATGAGCCTAGCAAACTAAAGCAGGAAACGAACTAAAAGCAAGAAACCAACTAAAGCAGGAAAGCAGACTAAAGTAGGAAAGTAAAGAGACTAAAGTGGGAAACTAAGAGCCAAGCAATGCTGATATGAGATGTAGCTTCAGGAAACAAGAGGCACCTATTTACCAGGTTTTCACCATCTTGGCAAAGATTCTATTTTTGCTACCATGATGCCTGTTTACCAAGTTTTCATCAATGGCACATTTTCTTCTTTTTCAATTTTTTTTGTACTTTTCTCTTTTTTAATTTTTTTCGTATTTTTGAATATTTCATTTTTTTGTATTTTTTATTTTTTAATTTTTTTAAATTTTTTCCAATTTTCTTTTTTTTTTGGATATTATCAAGGTGCCTGTTTACCATGTTTTCACCAAGATAATAGATACATCAAAGCACCTATTTACCAGGTTTTCACTAAGATGATCATTTTTTTCAGGACATTTTGCAATTTTTAGGATTTTTGCAATATATCAATTTTTTGGATTTTTTCAAGACCAATAAGTATGTACATAAGCATGCCGAGAATGTCTCAACTATAGAACTTCTTTAGATGAAGAGTGTTGATAGGCTCTTTGAGTTGCTCTCTTTCAGTGGTAGATCTCTGAGAGCACAATATTTTGTAGTAGCAGTCAGCAGAGAAGTTGTAGAATCAGAACTAGATGTTGTAGCAGTAACAGGAGATCCAACTAGTAGTGTCCAACTGTCAAGAGATCCATAGTCAAGGAAAAATCACTTAAGTGAGACCCACAAACATCCTCGTGGACCCATCTTAACTCTTTATTAGATTTCCCATGCTCTAAATGCTTAGGGAGAGTACATTCTAGATTTCTCTTAGTCATGTCATTAGCAATGAGGAGATGCTGATATGCACTTTGGGACAAGGCAAGATGGAGTGAAGAGGGTAAAGTATGAGAGGCAAGGGTGATGGAATGGAGGGAAGTATGAGAATTTTGGAAGCTCGAATGACAACTTTGATTTTTCCTTTCTTTGGAATCCACATAGCTTTTGAATTTTTTCATCTTTACTTTGAGGTGCTTTTGATGACAATGCCTGTAGAATGGATTTCGAGATCCATTTTTTATTTTATTTTCTGGCGTTTGATTGTCTTTTTCTTTTTGAGGACCTTTACGGTCTTTTGAACACCTTTGTTTCTTTCCTTTCTTCGTAGTCACATGTCGATTAGATGGGACATGGTGACCTTGAGATATAAGTGGATTCTCATTATTTTTATTTTTATGTTGGACATCCAAGTTACTTCCAAAAGACTTGGGAATGGTGGATGAAAGAGGCTTATATGACTGGTTCAGGTGGAGAGGTGGAAATGGAAGTGGATAAGCCACTTTTTTGGGAGATGAAGGGGGAAGAAAAGTCAATGGGATGGGATCAAGTGCAAATATATCAGTATCATCCTCATCATTCATGAGTGAATCAGATAGATCAAGAAAGTCATATTCCATAGAACGTTGTTGATTGTGATTTATCCTAGAAGAGTCAGATAAGTTTGGAGGAATATTATGTGAGCCTAACTGAGATGACCTATTCTGAGAATTAGGTCCCCTTTCAGGTGGTAAGAGTGCATGAATAGGAACCATTTCAATTCTAGATCTACCAATATTCCATGAAACTATAACAGAATGGGGTCTTACATACCCATGATTTTCTAGAGCAGTAGGAGTATAGCTTGGATTAGATGGCCTAGGAGCCATAGGAATGATCTCCATAGGAGGGTGGAAAGGATCATCATCAATAGCTTGATCTAGAGGATCATAACTTTCTCCTCTTTCTGAGTTGTTAAGACTAGCATATAGGTGCATAGCATCAACTGGTATTTTCGTAGTAGCATCTGATATAGAGTCCCATTCAGCTAGAGACATAGTCGGAGCCAGACTTTCTTCATTGTTGTCATCTAACATAGGAAGTGTTTCTTTAACAGTAGGATCTTGTTTAGTAGTAGAAGCAATAGAGTAATCTAGAATAGGCATACCTTGAGGCATACCCAAGAGGAGGGAAGTGTCCAACATTTGCTCCCAATCAGTATGTGTGACATTGGAGTTGGCAGTAGTAGGAGTTTGTTCAATAGAAAAAGTGGTGGAACAATCTAGAATAGGCATACCTTGAGGCATACCCAAGATAAGGGAAGCATCCAATAGTTGCTCCCAATTAGTATGTGTGCCATTAGAGGCAATGACATATTCAGTAGTAGCTGCAGTAGTAGAAATCTATTTAGTAGAGTGTATAAAATCCTCCTGGTGAGGACCAAGATCATGTTCTTGAAGCACTTGAGAAGGTAGATAAGACTCTATCTGGTATTCTGAATCAGGATTTTGAATATTCAAGAGCCTTTCATGTGTCATAGGCTGGATCTTTGTATGTTCATTATCTGAATCCTTGTATGAGTGAAAGCTACAACTAGGTTGATCAAGCTCATGGCCCTGATAGCCAATACCAAATCTGTCTTCAGAGGGTTCTTCACAAGAATGTGGAGATGGAGGAAGAGTTTTTAGTGAAAAGATGGACTCCATATAATATTCCCCCATGCCAATATCTTTGATCTAAAGGGTCTTTTCTATCTCTTTGAGTTTAGCATTACAAAATTTTGTAAATTCCTTGTTGGTCAGAGCAAGGCTATCACCAGATTCTAGGAGCGTATTGCAAGTGAGCAGGGGAGCATTATGGCTCAATGAATGATCACCTTCTCCAGAGAAGGGAAATTGATGAGGCAAGATCAAATGACCCACCATAGATTGAAACTGGTCAAGATCAAGATCTGTGGAGACATTTTCCTTAGTGAGGGCTTTATCCATAGATAGTTTTGGTTTAGATGTTGAAGGCTCAGGACCTTTGAGAACAATCTTCGCACAAGATTGAGTGATAGTATTCGCACAAGCTGGAGATGGTGTGGGGTTACAAGAGGGAGGTGTCGGGCCTTGCAAGATAAATGGAGTTTTGGGTTTAGGGGCATCCTCACTCCCTGGAGAAATGATCATGTCAAGTATTCAACATCAACAGGTTCAATCACATTGATGACAATGTCACTAGTATCATACGTATAGTTGACCCCATTGTTGGTATCTTTAGACTTGGATAATTCACTTTTCCCATGAGGAAAGGAGTCTTTAAATTCCCAATGATCTAAATTCTTGTTATGGTTTTGCACCAAAGTCCTATAAACCACATCAAGAGGTTCTCCCAAGGAAGTGGAGTCATGCTTGGGTTGAGGGATCCAAGGTTTGTTTCTAGCAAATCTGGAAGGTGGTTGAGTTTCCATCCTAGCCTTCTCAGTGGTCTTGACCACTCGTATACTAAAGCTGAGATTAAAGATAGACTTTGAGGGTTTTGGCGTCACATTTTCAACAACCCTGTCATTCATAACATCTATGTTTCTATTGACAATCTTATCCTTATCCCTGTTCGAGGGAGAAGGTCATTGCTTGTTGTCTTTGTTCAAAGTCAATTCTCCCTTCTTGACCATAAATTCTTCTATCCTCATAGCTCACCTAATCATATTGATAAAAGTGAGGGGACCTTGCAATCATACTTGGTATCCAAAATCTGGGACAAGATTGTCCAAGAAGATATCAAGCTTTTTAGACTCAGGTAATTCATGCGGATACTTCATGCATAGTTGTCTCCATCTCTGGAGAAATGTTAGGAGAGGTTCCCCTTGTCTTTGTTTCAAATTGCAAAGGTCCCAGATGTTGACCGGATATTGAATATTGTGGGATTGATCATAACTCTTGTCATTTTGAGACTGACCATGACCTTGGTCATTTAGAGATTGCCCATGACTATCGCTGAATTTATCTCCCCCTAGGAAGTGGAATGGATCTCCCATCTTGTTGGTAGTATTCTGAGAGATCATGAAAGTAAGATCAAAAGAGTCGATAGGTTTGATTCTAGAAAGTGACCCTTCGGAGCCTTGCTGGTGTTAAAACAATGGGTTATAATATTCTTGAAATAATAAGTTAGACTATATTTGAAACAATGGATTGTAATACTCTTGGAATGAGGAGGAATGTGAGGATCTCTCACAAAGTTCAAATTTCATAACAGATTCAGGATGACCTATTTCTTGATTAGAAGATTCGCTTCTATCTCGACCAGTATTCTAAATGGGATAAGTTTTGCCACTTCTAGTCGTGACAGTCATAGACAAAGATGAAATGAGAGAGGACTCGAGATAATGCTAGACTCGGTCTCTAAGAACAACAAAGGAGATAAAGGCTAGAAAGGCCAAGATGCGAGATGGAACTGGTACGAATCATCAAAAGAGGTGGCTAGAATAGCCGAGATAAGACTATCGCAACACAAGATACAAAAGGCATAAAGAGATAAGGTAAACCAATGAGAGATGACAAAAATCAAAGCAAAGATTGATCGATTCCTAACTCAAAACAACCAGTTTTTGATAGTGAATGACAGGAAAGTAGAAAAAAAGACCTCAGACAAAAAGCAGATCAGATAAAAGTCAAACAGTCAATAGCAAATAAGTCTTTATTTTTGCAAATTGTGCTACAATATCATGTGAGAAAGTACCAGGCCACGCGAGAGAAAACTAGTCTTTGCATGAGAAAACAAGGTCTCGCGCAAGAAAGTGCTCTGAAGTGTGAAACCTCACGTGAGAAAGGTACAAAATCTAATAATTGGGCACAATTTTTGAGATAAAAGTTGAATCTTGGAGTACAGTCTGAACTAATGTTTGACAGAAAATCTAGTTTCTTGATAGGTTTAAAGAATAGTTTAATCAACAAGCTAATTTTAGGATTTCAAGCATTCCTTTAAAGACACAAAGGTTCAAATCAACTAGTTGTGATATAAGAAGCAGTTGTTAATAGACCTATCAAGGACAAAGAAAATTGATAGCATTAGGGGAGTCTTTGTTTGATAATGGTTGGACAATGTCTAAGACTCGATAACAAACACATAGCTTAGTCCTACAAAGAAAATGGTGAGAAGCCAAAACCTTTGCCCCATTGCTTATGCACATACGTGCACCTCACACAGCCATGTCACCCCCTAGAGGGCGCCCATGTTTTTGGTGTTTCCAAGGACTCAATAGTGTACATTTAAAGGTTACCCTTGTAGCCGGGGTCAGTGTCGCAACTACCTCCAAACATCCAGGTGTATGCCTATGATGAGAATCTATGGGAGAGATTCTTCCCCCTCCTTGCGCAAAGATTATGACTCCTTTCAGAGGTGAATCGGGTAGGCCACTAGCTATGAAAAGTTCTTAGTAGGCTTCCATTCATCCTAACCTTTGGTGCCCCCAATATAGGGTTGAGGCCTCACAGCCACACCAACACCCAAAAGTCATACACCCCCGCAAGTAAGGCTAGGAGCGGCGCTACTCAGTACAACAAATAGAGCCTTCTCAAGATGATAGTCAAAGTCTTGAGAAGGAAGATAACATGGTTTTGGAGCCTTTAGACTCAACAAAACATTCTTTATTAGAGTGAGGTAGAATCACTGGCGATAGGTGCGTACTCACTTGGGTCATTCCCGGAGGTTCAATACCGTCAGGCCCTCTAAAGGTGACACTGGACTTGGTTTAGATTCAGGGGTCAGATTTTCTGGTTCTCCCAAAGGGAGAAGAGAATATTTCTCTATCCCATTTCCTCACCCAAACACATCAAGAAAGTTCATCACTGAGTTAGTTTCACTCCACCACAACTACAAACTTTTGGGTTTCTAGTTCTCTTGGAGAGAGAAGAGCATAATCCCCTAGTAAGTAGAAGCGTAAAGATTCACTACCTTTCTCTGCTTCCCCAAGAATTTGTCATACTAGTAATATCATTAGGATTTTGGGTTCATTCATGGTCATCACCTCCATGTAATGAAGAGCCAAAGTCCCTACTCACTATCAAAATCCTCAAGAAATTTTAACGGAGCCCTATTTAGACTATGTGAATGAAAGCAAGAAACAAACACAACATTTTAGCAAGTCTTCGACTATCATCTTGCAATCAAACCATTAGTATGTTTTTAAGTTCTTGGTGCTTTGACATGTGTTCTTTTAAGCAAATATTTCAAGCAATAAGAGCACCTACAAGCACAACTTGTTAGCTCCACAAAGGTTGGCACATCAAAAATTAGATAATCTACAAGTAAAATAGCTGATCAAATGGCAAAATTTGAAAATGAAACCAACATGGTTGGATTAGGCTTAGAAAGAGCTTTCCAACGATATATCACACTTAAATTTTTGATACCGTATGTGAAAATTTCTCAAAAATGGGTCCCAGGTGCCAGTTTTCCAGAGTGGCATGGATTTTGAAAATGTTGAAATTTTAAAAAAAGTATGAAAATTGAAAATAGCAAGTAGAACTAAAAAATCTAGAATTCTAGTCTCTGTTTGTCGCAGAATGTCACGTGAGACAGTACTAGCCACGTGAGAAAGTACCGAATCACACGCGAGAAAGCACAAGCCCGCATGAGAATGTATGAAGGCTCACGCAAGAAAGCACAAGGGTTCACGTGAGAAAGTACACAAGCCCACACAATGATGCAAAGGCTCGCATGAGAGAGTGCTACAAGGAGCAAAACCTCGCGTGGGACACTCTTGATTCTCGCGCGAGAATCTGTACATAGACAGTACAGATGCACGATAGAGCTTAAATTCCTATCAGAAAAAAATGAGAATGAGGCCAGAAATCAGATTTTCTGCCCCACGATGAGTGCCAAAATGTGTGTCTGAATGTGGACCTCTAAATCAGGCACAAACGCAACATAGTCATTGCTCAATCATGAGATGGTGAGTATGAATATGAATTGTCCATCTCACAACATCGATTGAATTGACCTGTTGCCTCCTATGTGGACGGGGTGTATAATTACTCTCAGAATGAGAGCCAACAACCATAGACCAATCCCACAATGGAGGATTTTCAAAGCTATAATGATATGCAAAACTGAAATTAAACAAAGATGAGTGCAATTAATCTAGAAATTCTTTGAAAGAGATATGAAATGCAGATTTTTATTTTTAGAGAACTTGAAATAAAGGTGATGTTATTCTAAGAACAAATAAGCAAATTAATCTAATATGAAATGCAATTATACTAAATGAGATATGAGATTAACTATGCAATGAAAAAGCTTGAATCAAATGAGACTAAAATCGCCTATAGTAAGGATGCTCTCAAAAATTGCCTCCCTTCAAATGAAGAAAATAGATCCATTAAATAAGCAAGCCCGGGAAGAGAATGAAGGGGTTCTTGATTTGAAACTCTTGACCCTTCATTTCCATTTGAGACAAAAATGCAAGAATTACTTAATAAAAAGAATGGAAAATGCCACATAGGTGGCCTTTCAAATATCAATCAATTATTAATTCCTTTTATGGGTAATTAGCCAAATGGGGTGGATTTAATTTAATTCTAAGCACTTAAGACTTTAGGATTAAATTAAATTATCATAGGGGTAATTTAGCTAATTAAAGTCAAGGACTTTAGGAATTAATTTTGATATTTAATTAATGCAATTTATGGTCTTTGCAATTGACATCAAGTCAAATTAAGTCGGGTAGGAGAGAGAAATTTGCCTAGGGAACTAGGACTTTGAAGATATAAAATTGAAGATAAATGCACCAAAATTAGTTGAATTTAATAGGTGCCAATTTTAGGGTATTACACTCACCTTGGTCATTCCCAAGAGATTTTTACCTCAATCGGAAGGCCCTGTAAAGGATTAACATGAAAATGAAAATGGATTGGCAACTTAGGAGTCTATATTTCTGATTTTTGGTTAAGGAAAATAGCATAATTTCCTATCCATGTTTTCTCTCAAACACATCATAAACACATGTTCATTTTCTAGATCCATTTATAATAATCAATTCAATGAGTGCTCAGGATTAAATTTGGAAAAAAAACTGAAATCAAATTTTTCAAATTTTACTATGTTTTAGTAAAATGCATTTTTGAGGGTCTTCGGTGCATTTCTAGGCTTGGACGTTCCTACTTCCAAAATTTGGTTCTAGATAATTTGAATACCTTTCCAATGCATCAAAAGGTTTGCAAATCGGAGCTAGGACTAGAAATTTATGCCTTCTCCAAGTGGACCTAATTTTTATATTAGTTTTTTGATAATTTTTGATAGTTTGAATAGTTTATTTGTAATAAATATTATGATGGATCATCATTTCATTTCGAAGGGATTTTTATGACCCTTGGGATCCATCAAAATTGTATAAACTCAAATATTTGAATAGAATGGATTAGTTTTTGGTTTGCAATCTTGTTGTTCTCCATTTTCGTGTTGAATTCTACAATACTGCATGTATTACACTAGGTATTGTAATCTAGTTTTCATAAATCAGATCAATGAGTCTAGGTTTTTGATTGTCTAAATAGACAAGAGAATAGTCCCATATCACTAGATTAAACAAAAAAATGGATCTTAATTAAGTGCCTAAAAAATAAATTAAGGAAAATACATGATTTATTTGTATCTCCTTAGGCAACCTACAAGAAAATTCGTTAGTATTTTTGAGAGTTTATCTTCAACAATCATCCTACAAACAATATTAAGTTGTCCAAAATATCAAAATAGATCATAAAAATATCATATTGTCATTTTAAAACATCAAATTTCCATTAGAAACTTGAAATTGACTCTCTATTCCCAAATGCAACCCTTATTTAGACATCTTCTCTACTAAATGCGATTCAATTTACCAAATGCAACTTAATGTCAACCATGTACAAATCAATTCCTAAATACAACCCTTGATCTGATGAATGCGACTCAAATCCCAAATGCAACCCAATTTTTACAAAATGTGACTCAATTTCATAGAATGCAACTAACTTGATAGTCAAAGCATGAAAACATGAAATTTGATGAGGAAATAAGGTAGAAATCTATGGCTAGGCCCCATGGTGGGTGCCAAAAATGTGAATGTGAAATTGTGATCCTATTTCTGCAAGCACAAACACTTCACTAAATTATTATATCAATTGGTTAGCATGTTAAATCAATGAAAACATCAAATATACCAATCAAAATTGACTTAGTGCTTCCTAGTCATAAAGAGTGATCCATTTATGTTAGTGCTCTTAGATTGTATAATAGATCAGTGACTAGACATATATGAAATGGAATATTTAAACTATTATAATTCATCTAAATGTATGAAATTGAGAAGAATTGAGGTGCTAAAAGATTGAATTATGCAACTAGAAGGAGTGATGCAAGAATGAAGAATTTATTTGGATACAAAATAGAAGCATGTAAAAATGCTAAGGAGTTATATGCGAGAACTCAATTTAGCATAATTTCCTTATTAAAATGATCTAGATAAGAAATGACTTGATTAAGCTTGATTTTATAGATTTCCTCTTGGAGGGAAGTTGATCTGAATTAAAATTCAATGGTTGAGATTGATCCTTAATGAATGGTTGATATTAGGACCTTGACTGATCCATGTGATTAAAGATCATTGGATAAATTCAACTTGTTTTTCCTTTGGTGAATTGATTAGATAATAGGAAAATTTATTAAATTAACTAATTAATTTCCATAGCCATGGGATTTGATTTTGATTAAATGGCTTAAGAGAGTTAATTAATTAGGACTTTGGATTGAAGATCATTGATGATTGGTTAACTATGTAATTAAATTGATCTAATTCAATTACATAGATAAGCTTGATATTGATGTGGTTTGATCTCCCGATTGAGATCTAGGGAATATAGGGCCTTTGGTTAGACTATCTTATTTTACAGTGATTATAGTAGTTACTCACCTGGTGAGTTCCACACGATATCTTGATCCTAGTCATTATTTGTACTATCTTTTTTATATGTATATTTGTCATGTGATGTAAGATTAAAGGTACTAGACATTGAATTCACCTAGCTTCGCAGGTCTCAACATACCCTCAAAATCCTCAATGCTTCTTGTATACTTGAGATAGTGCGAAGGGCTTGCAATAGTCTTCCTTTTTCATTATCTTATCTGGGAACAATGGGATTCCTGCATAGGTTGTCCAATTTTTAAGGTGGAAAAATCTAGTTCACCTCACCTAGTTGGGCATGATTGTGATCCTTTTCTTTTTGTTTTATGGTTTGATTATTCATTTTGTGGTTTTATCCATGAGGGTGTTTATGTTTTACCTTTTTTATGGCTTTTAGGGATTCATGATTGGTGAGGAGTTGCTAAGATTTCTTTGTTGATTGTAGTTGACTTCTTGTAGCTATAGGGTTAATTGATGTATTTATGATTGTTATGACTTATTTGGAGCCTGGTTTTATATTGTGTTTGATTGATATTTTATGGTGAAAATAAATGCATATGTATATATTTCTCATAGTGGTCAACTATATGTGATAATATATGATAATATATTTTAGTTGAGTTACTTTATTATTAAATAATTGATAATATATTGGTTATCTACATAAGTATACATATAAATAAATATATACAAGTATATGTATATGGGTGCACACATATACATATACCTATATATATGTTACATATATAATTGTATTCATATAGTTAGGATTAATTATAATTATTTGTGATATATTAATGAGTGGATAAAATACATTGATATAAGTATTTATTAATTAATATTATTAGTTAATAAATGATATATAGAAGGAATTAGAAAGTTAAATAAATAATAAATAAAGTATTTAGGAGAAGGTAAATATTATAACAGTGGTTTAGTAAACTATTTTTAATAATGTTAGTTGGGAAAATTGGTTTTTTCCCGTGTAACTTCTCCTGAAGGGAAACTATGGGAAATGTGAACCATTTCAATCATATGGTACCCAGAAGATGCTTACACAAGAAGATTTTGGTTAAGAAAATTGTAGAGAGAGAGAGAGAGAGATCAAGGCTGAAATTTTAGATGTGAGTTGTATTGCTAGATTTAGGGAGAAAGATTTAAAATCAAAATTATCATGAGAGAAATTATAAGAATTACAGAGAGAGAGAGAGAGAGAGAGAGAGACGTAGTTTTTTCTTGTCATGAAGCCTCCTGTTCTAGTTTTCATTTGGATTGGATGATGTTTGGTTGGATCTCTCAATTGGATTGCCTATAGATTCCTTTCCTTCTCCCATTCAAGAATCCATTTGAATTCATGTATGGGGTTTAGGGTTGTCAGGTTGATTAGGGACAACAAGTGATCAACAAAACCTGAAAATATTTTACTATGATGTTCTTATGGCATGCTTTATGATATGATGTGATTCCTTTATTCATTTTTTATGTTCTAATTCATGGTTAAATAACTTAGGTATCCTATGTGAGTATCTCTCAATGAGGGACAAGGCCCTAAGTGGTTGCCAAGATAACCCATTGGTGAGTTATCTTAATCAAGTGACAACCTTAATAAATTAACTTGAAAAGGGGGGAAAATACACTAAAAAAGATTAATTGATTCCTCTCCCATGCCACTGGTTCTAGTACATACTAGGGATTGGAGTGGGAGAAGGTGTCTATGTGATTGCACAATTTATAACCTTGTCTTGATGAAAGGTGTTTGGTTCTGCATGTGCTTACTTGGGTGTCAGGATCTAGAGAGACTATTAGGATAACCCAAGGAATGAGGTATACATGATGACACTTACCTAGTTGTTTTCTATTGTGTTTCATGCCTTGTGTTTGGGAAGGTGTTACCACCATGTGTATTTCTTTGATTTTTTATTCTTGCATGGGCATTGGTCTCTATCTCCTAGCTTAGGGAATGGGCCTATGGGTTTCACATGGTTGGGTAGTTAATATTTTTATCGAGGTAATTTTCATGGTTGCATGGATGGACTTTGCATTGATCCTTTTTAGATTTGCAGTTTGAGGATTTCATATTGTACCTTGATTCATTCTAAGATGGAATGATGTATATTTATTCATGTAAATGTTGTTAGCAAAATGGCCAGTGCTCCCCTCAAGATTCATGACATGGCTTAACCACCTCATGTGTCCTCTATAAGTCTAGTGGTTGTATTAGGCATTAACAAGTTGTTCTTGTGGTGCAATGACAACTACTACTTGTAACAAGTGGTATCAGAGCTTAGTCATAGGTTCAAATCCCCTTGAGATTCATGACATGGCTTAATTGTCTCACGTGTCTTCTATAAGTTGTTAGGATTAGGTAATACTGAGAGGGGGGTGAATCAGTATTACAACACTTTAAATTAAAATTCAACCAATTGTAAATAAACCATATTAATGTTGAAATGAAAAGAACATAAATACACAACACATAACTCATAACACCATGATTTGTTTTCAAGGAAACTCTGGCCAAGGGAAAACCCCGGTGGGGCTGGTACCCACAACTATGCACTAAAATATTGAATCCCTGTTAGGAACTGATTATTACATAGTACATTTCCTTGTTAGAGGAATACAAAACCCTATTAGGGGTATACAAAAAACCTTGTTAAAGGTGGTGAGCTTACAACTCTTACAATCAAGACTCTATCACAAAATTATTCTTCAAGTAGTGAAGAATACAAGCATCTACTATGCTTTGATAGTTCCAGTTATAGCTCTATCAAACTTAGATCTTGCATCTACTATCTGCCTTTACTAATATCCCAAATTCCCATTCATTTCTATCACACAGTTTCATACTAATCAGTTCCATAAAACACTCTATACTTATATCAATTCTTCCATCCAGTCGGCTTTCAAATATGATACAAAAAATAATAAATATTTATACAAATGATAAATATTGAGTCAACAATCTTATATTACCAAAGTGTCAGTAATATACAAATTTCATCTAACTTAGCACATTACCATTCCATCTAATCTTCCCTCAATCATTTCCATTGTTCATATACCTTGTTTCACTGATTCTCTGCCTTCAGATGCCTTCACAATATTGTATCTTACTGATATCAATACCAAAACACATGAAACCTTAACTAAAGGTTCTACATATCCCATACTATCTTCATGCAACTTGGAAACCCATAATACATCATATACCATCTTCGCTAACCAAAATTGTACTGCAAAATACTATTATTTTGATCTTGTACTTAGTCATTTTCATGACTGAGTCTCCAATACCTATAATCACTTCATTAGCATAAATATTTCCATAAATGACAACCCTTAAGTGATCCATAGTTCTCCCAAAACACCACTTTCCAACAGTCTCTCCCTTTGGCATTGATGGCAACACTTAGCGAAAAATGACTAAGTGTTAAAATACTATCTTCCTTGTACTTATCTATATACATATCCTTTATATTTTCTTCTTCTTTCTTCTTTTTTTCATTTATAATTTTCTTTTCTTCTCATTTTTCTCTTCTCTTCCTCTCCCTTTGAGATCAATGGCAAAGGTGCTTACAAAACTTCAAAATTTTAAAATCTTAAGCATATACTTAGTGCTTACTCACCAGATTTAGAATGTCTTCTAAAGAGTCTTCCAAGGTCTTCACTTCATCAGTCCATGACTTAATTAGAAACTCATTGACATGGATCAGCACATAAGATGCAGTCTCTACTACCTTCAGCTCGGTGGGTACATAATTTGACATTGACACTTTTATCTTCTCCATCTTTGTGAGATGATTTTCAACAATTGATAGCTTTGGAGTGATTAGAATCTTTAGAAAACCAAATATTTCCACTACTCTCCCTTTCTATGTATTCAAGACACTTATCTTATCCAAAATTTTGGATGTATGCTTGTCCATTTTAGATATAGATTATGAGGAGGTCTCACAACTATCCATCATGTTGTGTAAGGTAGCCTTGTCCTTGTCTATGATATCTTCTATATTCTTAACATGTCTACTAGGATTTATGCAGTAGCTGTATACCTTTCTTTTGTGTGCCACACAACTTTTGGCTTTGATAGTAGTTTCTTTTAGAATGCCCAAATCCCATGAGATGGACTAGAAAACTTCCTTCAACTTCTTCTCTAAGAATCTCTTTTCATCCTTATTCTCTATGATCTTCAACAATGACTCAAAATGATTGTCAAAGTTGTCCAGAGCTATGTTCAAGTTCTCAACATCATCCTTTCCTTGAAAAATAAGAGGTGTAGGGAGTACTTTGTTCACTATCTCCACTTCCCTAGCAATCACCTTTACCATCTTGTCCCCTTTTTGTTCTAACCTTTCCTTTTCCTCAAAGAATGCCATGAAGGATAACCTCATTAGTTCATCCTCATCCATGCTTTCCACATTTGTGCTCATTGGTTTGGCCATACTTGCCAATAATAAAGTGGAGGAGGTATCTGGTTCATGCTTGAGCTCAACTCTTACCTCATCTAATTTTTCTACTGCTATCTCTTCTTCTTGATTTTATTCTTTTTGTTTCTCCTTATCGTGTTCTTTCTCTTCATGTTTATATTCTTTATGGTCTTCCTCTTTCTATCCTACCTCTTCTATTGTCATCGCACTATCTAGATTGTCTTGAAATGGGTCATGTGCATCAAGTGGGGTGTCTAATGATATAGGCATACCAAAAATGAAGAATTCTCATTGCATGTCAACTTCTCTTGCTTTCTCACTTACTTCAGCTATCTTAGAGCTTTCTCCTATTCCTAATGGTGTAGGCTTGGTAACTTTGGCAAGTGAAGTCTTCTTAGGTATGTCTCACATAAGGACTTTGTCCAATTCCTTTTGTGTGTCCTCTATGACCTCGTGACACTTACTTGCCATTATGTTCACAAGTCTAGCCTTTGTTCTCATTAAAGGTTTCAACTCTTTAATGATTCTCTTCCTCTCTTGTATGGAGACTACAGGTAACATTTCTTCAATAGCCTTATTTCTTATATTCTCATCCTCAGACTGTGCTAATTTTTTTTCTTATTTCTAACTTTCTATACAAGTCCTTAAGAATACTTCCTTCTATTTTTAGAAAATTCTTCTTAAAAATTAACAAGTGCTCAATTACTGTGTCCTCACTTATTGCTTGATTATCTTAGTCATACCTTTCATAGTATCTATTTAGTGTTTTTATATTTCCATCTCTTATCACTCTCTTTTGCAGAATTTGAATATCTGGCTTTCACAGCTCTTGTGGCCTCTTCTGTACTTCTTTTTCCTCTTTCTTCTCAATCAATTTTTATTCTTTCTTCTTTGTCTCTGCTTTTACCTTTTGTTTCTTAGGGCTTCTTGGTTTGTTATATCTTGTAGATCTCCTAGGTGCGCTCGCATGTGCAACCACTTCAACAATATTCTCATGTGTAATTGATAAATTAATTATATCAGGATTATGACTTACTGTCTTTTCTGCTACAGAAGGAGGAGGTGCCTCAATTGCCAAGCTAGAGGATCCTTCTATCATCTTTGTCCTTACTTCTCTTAGCTACTCCTTTGTAATTCCTACCTTTGTAGCAATGTCATCAACTTTTTTCTATATTCTTCTCTTCCTTGTTCCCTTGTCCTATTCCTCTCTTACTTTTGTTGACTTCTCCTGGTAAGTTCCCCATCTCTCTTCAGGTGTATCTATCTCAGTTGCTAGTACATGTTCAACTTACATTGTTAGTACCTTAGAACTGGCCTCATACCCCATAGGGTAGCACCATTTCTTCCTTGGTTCAACTACCTCAAAGCATACATAGTCAGTTTCAACCATGAAATAGATTGTGTCTTTTTATTTCTCAACTATCTCCTTAGGTATCTTGTACCTCTCCTTCATTTTCCTTTGAAGAATTTTGGTCATTGCAAATAGTTCACCATCTACCCAATTTTTATCTTGCCTTTGGTAGCTTTTTGAGATTTGTATACCAGTAGGTACACTATCCTTCCATCCTCTAGGGTGCATTCCAAGAAAATTGTGTACAATGTGGATGTACATGTGAACCCAAAGTGATCCAAACCTGAATGCCTTTGACTTATCTTTCTTGATGATCTTCACATTCTCCAAGAATTGTTGTGCTAGGATCTCACAAAGGCTATATTTTGTGTTTTCCTTCACTGTTCTATATGCAATAATTATTACTCTCACTGACACGGAATTAGGTCTATTGTTGTAGAACAATTTGTAACCTAGTATAATTGCTACCAATCTCACATCTTACAAATAGATGTCATTGACTGTCATCGATCTCTTATCCCACTTAGAATGTGTTAGGTTTTCTACTTGTTTCCTAATGTTTTTCTCTACTACTGGTAGGGATCTATTATTATCCAATCCAGTTATCTCATGAATCAGTTGGGTACATATATTAACAGGCTGCTCTCCAATCTAAATGAACTGATCACAGATTCTTCTTAGAATGATCTTGAACCATTCAATTTCGTGGAACTCATTCAGGAGGGTTAACTTGATAATAGATTGATCTTCTAGATGTTTGAACTCATCTTTCATCTTTCCATTAGACTCTATCATTTTATCTATCTCTCTATAGATATCTACATCCCCAATAGTCTCATATTTGTAGTGGATGTATGCCCTAATATCTTCAACGTGTAACATGTCATAAGGGGTTTGCAAAAATTCTCATTTTGGATCATCCTCACAAGACTTAAATGGGTTCTTCTTGAACTTATACCTCGGTCTATCAACAACATTAAATATCATAGGTGCATCCATATCTTCTTAAAGAGTATAAAATCTAAATACCTTTAATACACTGAAATCCAGAACTTTTCTTCAAACGATCACATGATGTATCTTCTAGATGGATGTAGTGCTTCTCAAATCTATTCTCCTTGGTCACTTCTAATCAAATGGTGTATAAATGATACACTTCAAGGTGTTTTATCCATTGCAAGGTGATTGAATGCATTAATCATAGGTAGCTCAACTTCGTATGATGTTTAGTAAACACAAATCCTATGAACATAGAATATGAATCTCCTAGTGCTTCAATCACAAACATAAACTCCATATTGTTTGTACACACCATATCTAAGTGTACATGAGCTTATTTCACATAATCTAGGGCTGGATATATTATGGTGTCTTCATCCAATGCTCCCCCTAAGGCCATGTGGCCTTCAAGGTTGATGTAGCAATATAATCATCATGTGAAGACACAGTAGCACCTACTGTCTCTCCCTAAACCAATGCCTTATTGAACTCTTTTATCTTCCATATCTTCTCATCCTCTTCATTTTCAAATTTATTGAAATGATTCTTGAACTCATCTATATACTCATTAATACTTTTACCATTGTCACCAGCATTCTTCCTTATAACCATAGGTGGTGGTCCTCTTCTATTGTTCATTCCATTATACCTGCAAAAATTTTCTATGTGTTCTAAGTTGTTGCATTTGAAACATGTAGGTGGTCTTCTTCTATCCTGATTAACCTGCATCTTACAATACCTTGCAGTATGCCCAAAGTTATTGCATTTGTGGCATGTGATCTTCATTGTTGATTCTTCTCTGATGTAATCTTGTTTATATCTAGACTGATCAATTTTTCTACATTCTACTTTCTTATGTCCATATGCATAACAATTATGAAAATAACCAAAAAATGGTTTGAAAGAACTATTACCTCTACAATCTCTTTTCATGTGTCTAATTTTATTGCATCCAAAGCATCTACCTCTGAAAGGTCTGATCTTATCTCTAGGTCTCTTAAGAGTAGGTCTTTCTTCAGTCTTTGCTTCATGTGTTTCTTCATTAGTCTTAGAATATTTACCTTCATTGAATCTGATTCCAGTCATGTCTCCTTTAGGTTTCTATCTCTCTTTTTTTTTATCAATTTTATCACTGCTCATGTGTAGCTTCTCAATGTGTAATTTAGATTGAGTGAGTTCTCCTTTTATGATCTGATTATACTTCTCCAAATCCTAACATTTATCCTTGTAGTGATCAAGTTCAGTCTTTACTTGTCCTATCTACACATTTTCTTCTTTTAGTGTTTCTTCAACTTTGTATCTCACATCCTTTTCATGTTGAATCTCTTTAATCATCAGAAGATTGACTTGTTCTTTTTCCTGCTCCAACTTCTTTACTTGATCTGATGTATCATTGTCTAAATCCTCTTTGATCTTATCCATAAGGTCTTATTTCTGACTTCTTGTAATTTCAAGTTGTTCCTTTAGTTTCTTGATGAAACCTTCTGCTCTTCTCAATTTGAACTTCAGTTCACCATTCTCATCCTTTTCTTTTTCCAGTTCATCAAGTGTTGCTTCAAATTTCTCTTGCAAAATTTTTGAATCCATTATGATCTGCCTTAAGTTGTTAGTCTTTCTCTCCAAGAGCCAATATCTTTGATACTAATTGTTAGGATTAGGTAATACTAGGAGTGGGGTGAATCAGTATTAAAACACTTTAAATTAAACTTCAAAAATTGAAAATAAACCATATTAATGCTGAAATTAAAAGAACATAAATACACAACACATAACTCATAACACAATGATTTTTTTTTTAGGAAACCCTGGCCAAGGGAAAACCTAGGTGGGGATGGTACCCACAACTATGCACTAAAATATTGAATCCCTATTGGGAGTTGAGTATTACATAGTACATTTCCTTGTTAGAGGAATGCAAAACCCTGTTAGGGGTATACAAAAAACCCTTTTAAAGGTGGTGAGCTTACAACTCTTACAATCAAAACTCTGTCACAAAATTTTTCTTCAAGTAGTGAACAATACAAGCATCTACTATGCTTTGATAGTTCCAATTATAGCTCTATCAAACTCAGATCTCACATCTGTTAACTACCTTTACTGATATCCCAAATTTGCATCCATTTCTATCACACAATTTCATACTAATTGCTTCCACAAAACACTCTATACTTATATCAATTTTGCCTTCCAGTCAGCTCTCAAATATGATACAAAATATAATAAATATTTATGCAAATGATAAATACTGAGTCAGTGATCTTATATTACCAAAGTGTTAGCAATATACAACTTTCATCTGACTTAGCATGTTACCATTCTATCTGATCTTCCCTCAATCATTGCGACTGTTCAGATACCCTGTTTCACTAATTCTCTATCTTCACATACCTTCACAATACTGTATCTTACTGATATCAACACCAAAACACATGTGACCTTAACTGAAGGTCCTACATATCCCATATTGTCTTCATGTAACTTCACAATCCATTATACATTATATACCATCTTCGCTAACCAAAACTATACTGTAAAATACTATTATTTTGATTCTATACTTAGTCATTTTCATGACTGAGTCTCCAATACATGTAATCACTTCATGTGATCACTCCAACATAAGTGTTTCCATAAGTGACAACCCTTAAGTGATTGATAGTGCTCCCAAAACATCACTTTCCAACATAAGTCTAGTGGTTGTATCGGGCATTAATAGGTCGATCTTTTGGTGCAACGACAACTACTACTTGTAACAAATGTGTACCATGAATGGAGTCTATTTTATATGGAATATTGATTTAATTTATGAATTATGTATTTAATTCAACTTCAAGCAATGGAAAATGGAAGGGTAGATCTAGATGAAAGAGAAGGGAAAAATACCATGTTGTAATTCATATTTCTATGAGTATTAATGAAAGGAATTTGCTTTATCTTGTTATATGTAGAAGTTAAATTATTGCCCCATGTTTACTAGTGGATGGAAAAGAAATCAACCTAGGAAATAAATGTGTTTATTTGTTTAATAGATCTTAATAAATGATTTGAAAGGAAACAAACGTAGATCACTTATGTAATTTCTATGAATGATAGATTAGTTATTGATCATGTATTAAATATAATCAATGGATAGTTAGTGGATTAATGTTATGGAATTTTATAGTTTTATTTTTAATATTGGATATTGATCTAATGTTTATAAGGGAAAAGAATGAACTAGGAACACTTACTTTGGTTCATTAAAATGAACATAGATTAAGAAGTTCAAAATATAATGCATACCATTTTAGTTAGTAGTATATTGATAGAATAGGTAATTTTTCTTTTAGTAGTGACATTAGGGAACCTATGAGGACATAGGTTTGTTAGGGAAATTGCATTCATGTAGAAGCTTGAGAAAATGAATATTAAATTATTAAACTTATGAATTAATATAATGTAGTGTTGAATGTAATTTTATTCTTTAAAAATAAGTAATGTAATGATGCATCTCATGTTAGATGACTTTTTAAAAAAAAATCTTGAATATTTTAGAAATTAGTGTTTTGTCCTCTCGGGTTCCCTAGCAATGCATTGCAAGTGTACCTACTTTTTGGTAGAGAATATATACACTCTCGCAATGTTCTCACATGTGGTGTGCTCAAGAGAGGTAGGTCTTAGGAGTACCTTCCAAGGTAGTCCTAATGTTATGTTCTAAAATATTCATTTTAATTGACCTTGTGGTCTAGTGTAAAGGAATATATTCATTATGCTCTGCCTAGTTCATGGCTTATGTACCAAATCTTTATATCCAATGTATTTTAGTGATTTGGTGTATTTGAACATGTGGTATTAATATATATTTGATTATGTGTATTTTTTATAAATTATATAGATTTTATTTTAAAATTATTTTGGTCCTTACACATTTGCATAGTCATCTTCCATAAAGTGAAGGATCACAACATCTACTCAATTCTTTAGGCTCCTTGAGCCTAGTGGATCATCTTCATTCCCATGTAATAGAGGATATAGGTGTGAGATTCATAATTTGTCTACACATCCTAGAAATAAAGATTATGATTTAAAGTCAATGATGTACTTTCCAACTAATTAAGGGAAAGAAAATATATTTTCATTTCATATTTCTTTCCTCTATTGTAACAAGAAGTTATTTTTAATATACACCCACTTCAACTCATGCTCAAATGTTCCTAGTCAAAAATATGATAGATAAGAATTGTTATTTTTTCATTGTAATAATCTGACCGATGAGGACAAATTTGAAAAATCCAAGGCATAGGGTTTTTCTAGAAAAATCCCAATTAAGTTTTTGCATGAAAAATTCCTCAAAAAATGAAGGATTTGAAAGATACGGGTGGTTTTCTAAAGGCAATATTTCTTGGTTTACTATTGCGTGCAATTTTCAAATTTTCCTCAATTGCAAAAGTAAACTTGACCTATTTTCAGATGATTGGCATTGGATAGATCCTTGACATGTAATATTGTTTGTATTAAAAAATAATTGTAATCTTCTCATAGATTAGGAAGTCCAATTTGGGAATAATAGTTTGGGGTACAAAATACAATTGCCAGTTGTGTAGGGAACCAAAACTCTTCTCATAACTAGTTGTTATGAAAATTTTGTTTCAAATCTATGGATATCTATAAAGGTCTTATGTAGACCATTGTATTAGTTAGCATGTTAGCTGTAGGAAAAAATAAATAGACTATTCTTGTATCTAGTTGTTACACAATGAAGCTATAAATGTTATGTAATATTAGCTTAGAGGTAAAATACTTGTAAGAAAATTTTGTATGTGAGAGGACATTTATATATGTTGTCTATAATATTTCTTGAGCAATAAAATAATGTTTTTCATGATCAAAGAAGCATAGAAAGACATTCATTCTCCTTCATCAGATGTACTAAGGAGGCAGGGCCCACTTCTTGGGATGTCTAGTGATGTTTTATTTTTTGTGTGTTATTTTTTTTTAGCTTTTAAACTAAATCATGTGATTTAAATTTTAGTAGTTTATTTTGATAAAAGGTTTTGTGATTTGAGTTTAGTTTGTAATAGTTCATTAAAAATTAGTTTCAAGTATTATTGATTTGATGAGAATTTTTGTTTTATTTTAGAATTTTCATTTTGTGCAGCTCATATTGCCAAGAAGTGGCAGTTCCTATCACCAAGATCATTTTGATTCAAAATACATTTAATTTCACAATAACATTAAAAACCACTCATTTTTCTACCTATATCCATTGCGCAAATAGCCATCATACTTTTCAAAATTATGTGTCTCAGATTGACATGTATAGACCAAATTGAAATCTATTATTAAACATTAAATATATTCCACAGTTTTCCCTAGTATTGGCCTATAATTTTGGTGTCGTTGTTGGGGAGAGGTTACAAAGGCCTATTAGCTCGGTGAGTTGAGTTAGGACCAATGCATTAGGAATAAAACTTGTGTGATTATTGACCTTTCCTAGTTAAGTACTCCTAATTTGCATTGTTTAATTTTACAGGTAGATCTTAGAAGATAGTTCAAAAATTATATATATCAACACACATTGAACTGTGAATCAATTGAATAGAAAAAAGTAAGTTTGAAGAAACAACATAAAAATGTTACTAAGAAAATTGCTAAGGAAAGAATGTTTACATAAGGTAATATTTTTATACCCCCTCTATCTAATGAATGCAACTTAGATTATCATGATCTTCCATTATCATTGTCACATACATTTACAAGTATCATTCCTATATTTGAACAACAACAGATAATTGATGAATTTTTAGGACAATAGAATTTTGAAAATAAGAATTTGACATTTTTTTTATTGTTGCAAGGAGGAAGATAAGTGCACGTTCCAAGCTACTTAAGAGGACACATTGAAAAAGATACAAGATATAAGTTAGCCTCATCAAAATAAAGGTGAAATTAAACAAATCTTCTTTGTAACTCAATGCAAACTTCACATGTCACATTGGAAAGATCAAGGTATGAATGATGATGTTAACATGTCTTATCATTCTATTGGATTAGAAAGAGAATATGTTTCTTGAGAAAATTATTCTTTACCTACTATGTATGGTGAGTAAAAAAATGAATTCTCACAACAACCATGATATCCATCATTACCATCTCCAATATCCTCATCCTTTGTATTCCCAACCACTTCATATCCACCATAATTCTTACCATTTTCATCATCCCACTCCTTTCATATACTATCTTCTTCACTATATCATCCAATGGTAACTCCAATGCCTAATGACATGATACATAATAAGGTGGTTGAAATTGAATCGAATACTGTAATTTCAAAGATCCATTTCTATTCTATTAATGTGCTTGAAATTGGCCGAAAAAAATTAAAGTATATTGCTGCAATAATGGGATGTGATTTATATTTTCTTGAATTAGAAACATAGTTCTTACTTAATTAACAAATCACAACATTTAGAAGGTATTCACACACATGAGGAAACACTTCAAAATGAGTTTAATTTTATTGTGGAACTCATAAATGTGTGTATTGAAATTAATCATGCAATAATAAATGTTGAACTAAATAGATTGATTACTCAATAATTGTGTGAGATAACTAATGAAACCCTACAAGGTCTCTCTTTTAATATTTTATACTCAACTATATAGATCTTTGGAGGCCTATGGTCAAAATATGTATTCCTTACCCACTTATTGATTTAGGCCCATTAATACTTGATTTTATATTTGAGTACAACTAGATGGATTTGAATACATTAATAACCACACCAAACATCAACAAGGATATCACGCTAAAAAATAATTATTGTTCATCGACAAGGACCAAGGTATTGATATTTATGTCTTTTTCATTCTTTATTCTTTATCTTAAGATGAACATTCACTGAACAACTCAAGATATTATATATCAATGTATTTCTTGATTATTTGGATTAGCTTAAGATGGCCCTTAATTAAATAAGGCTTCAGGTATTATTACATCATTTTCTTTAGGAATTGTAAAGATTGTCCTAATGCCCCCATTGCAGTATAAAAATAAGTTGGGGGTTGAAAACCACTTAAATTATGGAGATAATTGGTTGATTCTTGATAAATCCTTCATTCTTTATTTCTTGGGTTCTTCCATTAAAACCACTTGTGTGAGGTTTTGACCAAACCAAGGTATGAATTCTTGTGTTACTTAGAATTAAAATTATATTACATTTACACAAGAATTAATTGTAATTCATCCATTTTGTTTTTGTTACATGTTTATTCATATATATAACTTTACTATTCATTTTTCTATTCAATAAATCAATTATAATGGTTAAGTTATTAAATGGATTATATTATATTACTATACTTGATCTACTTGGTCCTGATAATATGGTTACACATTTCTTCTAGTGGTTACCTCATACTTTGGCACCAATTGATGATGCTTCTCTTCATGAGCTTCCAAAGATGCATTTTGTTAGCCTTGCTAACTAGATGACAAATTTTCTTTTTTGCTAAACTCTTGGAGATCACAAGAGGATTCTTGTGGTAGGTATTCAATGTATGCACCCTAAAATGGTCGCCTAGACTTTGGGCCCCCATTCATCAATTTATCAATTTCTTGAATCAATGCTTTGTAATATTTTCAATTTAAATCATTTTCCTTGATCAAATCGTAATTAATTCAAATATTTAAATATTTCTTAAGATTTTTTCATTTTATCCTAAGTTTTACTTAATTAAGAGAACATGCTCCCTTTTAATTAAATAAAAAAATCTTTTAAATTAAATAATAAAATCATTTTATCCTAAGCCACATTTAATTAAAAGAATAAATCTCTTTTAAATAAATAAAAAATCTTTTAATTAAATAATGGAAACCACTTTGCTAAAAATAATAAATAAATAATAAAATAAAAAGAAAAAGAAAAATAAAAAGACTTTTTGTCTACACATTGAATGCACACTTTCCAAGATGAGTGGAATCTCCTTTTGCCTCTTAATCTCTTCCACACATCTTTTTGCCTCTTAACCATGTCCATTGATTTTGCCTCTTGAGAATCTTGAGCAAATGGATTAACCAAGATTTAATCTCCACCATTGCTCATTTATTTTTGCCTCTTAATCTTGACCATCCATTCATTTCTAAATCCTTTATAAGGAGCCCTCTCCTTCTCATTTATGCATGGAGATTTTAGAGATCAAGATTTATGTTATTGTTATGCAGGTTTGGAGAGCGATTTTGGAGGAGAATTTGAGCACTTGAGCTTGGATATTGCAACTTCTCTTTTCTTGTCTTCTTCTCTCATGCTCCATGGCAATCCATTTAGATTAATCTCACACTTTCATATTAGATTAGATTCATATTTCCTTTCATAGAATAATCTTTCATAATCATTTCCTTTCATAGATTAGTTTGCTTTCATGCATTGTTATCACATAGAATAGATTCCATTTTCATTTGCATGCATACTTGATGATCATGGAGACTAGCATTCTTGCTTTTCTTCTTTGAATCTCTCATTTTATGGTGTACTTACATGGGCACAAAATAGGTCTAATCTGAGGGCCTCCATTACAAACCCTTGCAATCCATGAATAGAGAGCTATGAGTCACCATTTGAGACCTCATTCTTGAGAAATCTTAGATTTAATGACTCATAGAAGTGTGTCAACATTTTAGCACACATTTTTGGCACCCATCGTGGGGCAAAAAATTACATTTCTTGCCTCATTTTATTTTTCTGACGATTTTCGTGCACTATCCATACTTCCGTGCATCTCTGTTAGAGATCCTTACATGAAGTTTCTTGCTATATCGCATGAAGTTTTGTTGGTATTAGCATTTCTACGCGCGACAAAGGCATTTTCTCACGCGGGCCTATGTACTTTCTCACACGACCATGTGTACTTTCTTGCATGTACCTATGTACTTTCTTGTGCAGGTCTATGTACTTTCTCATGCGGCACTGTGTACTATCTCACATGACATTCTGACAGTAGAGACCTAAATTTCCAGATTTACTAGTTTTGCTTGATATTTTTTGACACTTAATGGTTGCTGTATTTATTTCCTTGATTCTATTTTCTGAAGCAACATAGCAGTAAGGTGCATTGCTTTGGATTTGAGGTATTGTGTTGAAGCTCTATAACATTTGGACTTTGGAATATAAAATGAATCTCTCATGTGTCTAGCTTGAGTGTTTATTGCTTTCATAGATCACACTTCAATTTTGGGCTCTAAAAAGAACATAGTTCCACTTTCTTGCATATGTGTTTCACATAGTAATTAGGCCCTATGAACACTATTTGTGGTGTTCTTGAGAGTGTGGGCTTCTTGTGAAGCTCTTCTTGACAATAGAACCCCTTGTAGGTAGGGAGGATATTGTTACTATCTCACGGTCTTACTTGGTTTAGTCTTCAACATTGATCGGTACGTTCTCTCTTGGTCCCACTTAGAGATTTTGGTAGACTTTGTTGTTGACATTATGAACATTGGTGAGGTGCTTTCTATCTTAGTGTGTCAATGAATTTTCTTTCTATGTTTGGGTGAAGTGAAGAGGCTAGAGGATTATGCTCTACTCCTTTTTTGGGTAGTACCAGAAACTCAAATCCTTGAATCTAAACCAAGTCCCCATGGGCTTCTTTTTGTGAGTCACCTTTTTAGAGAGGGTTAACCATAGTGGACATTCCCTTTATTGGGTAAACCATGTGGACGGAACCTCAAGCGGCAATAGCCATTTTTGCCATGGTAGCAACAACCGCTATATAAATGTCCTTGTGGAAGAAATGTCCACAAGTGTGGTTTCTTGTTGGGCTATCAGATCTCCTCAATATCTCCAATTGATTAAATTCTTGGAATGTGTCAAAACCTCAGTGCACCTGGATTGGAGTTCACCCTCTTGAGATTGCAAAAGTTGCAAAGTTGACCATTACTACGAACCATAGTGCAACCAAATTTTTCTTTCTAGGACTATGTGTGTGACTGAAAAACATTTTGAGAACATACACAAATAGAATCTTCAGGGAGTAGAATACTATGTCACTATTCTTGTTCATGCACAAGGTTTTTTTGTCCCTTGCTCATTGTTTGAAGACAATTATTTTGAACTCCTTGATTGCTATCTTGCATGCTTGATTAATGATAAGCATCTATTAATGCATCTAATTGGTCACATTAAACAAAAAAAAAGGAGTTCCCAAATGATAAAAACTTCAAAGATCTCCCCAAAAGTGTTTAAATGGTATCAAGTTGCACAAAATGACTCTTGGTCTTCTTCTTCTTCCACATCTCCCATGTCTTCCTAGTCTCCCATTTTCATCCTTTCTCTTCTTCCTTCACGCTTCTTCTTCCTAAACTCTTCACGTCTTCTTGATTCTTTTCCTCTTATATCTAGTCTACCTTCTTCTATTCATCTCTTCTATCACTTCCATGCTTGATTCCTCCCCTTCCAGAACCATGAATTTCAACTATCTTGTTATGGAACCTCTCTTGAAAATAGATGATCTTGAACTCATTTCTCAATTCAAAGAGTTTTATTCCTCCAATAGTCCTTCTAGATATTGCACAGGTGATAAAATTAAGACAAAAATAAAAGAAAAATTGATTGAATCAGATGCCTTTTCTAGGATCATACACATGATCCTATCACAACCTCCTTCTTCCAAAAATGTTTCATCTTCTAAGTCTTCTCATCCTTCCTCATCTTCCAAGTCTTACCATGACTCTTCTAGACATTATTTGCATTCCTCGTTATCCAAGTCTTCTTCCTCCACTTGGTCTTCACTTTCCTCTTCTTCATGATCTAGTTCCTCTTCGACTTCTCCCAAGAGTCTTACTTCTCTTCTCAAGACATACCTTAATGAACAACATGAAAATCTTTGTGATACCTCTTCCACAAAGAGTGACACACCCATATTTGATGACTATGATGATGGACAATGTAGTGATACCTATGACACCTCTATTTCCAAGAGTCCTCCTAGTCATGTGCTCATGCTTACTGAAAATGGGTCATCACATTGGATAGATCGTGATGGTGATCCATATGATTATGATTTTGAAAGAGACTTTGATGATTTTTTTTAACAATACCTAGATGATACATCTACTTCTATTGAGGAAGATAAAGCTTTCCGCGCTAATTATAAACGTAAATACTATCATAATCTCTCCTCTAAGAACTCTCATGCTGAAAATAAAGATTACACTCTCGAAAAAGATTATGTTAATGATGGACCTTTGTCTTGTGATGGTTCCCTTCCATCCCTTACTTCCTCCAATACCCATACATTTCCTAAAACTTCCAAGTCTTTCAAATCTTTCACAAATCCTTCATCCAACAAAGGTCCTAATACTTTTCATGTGGTTCCCTATAGTTGTCCTCAAGGGCTACCTCTTAAAGAAACTCAAGCTAACTTTCACTTGGCTGCAAATACTTTCAATAATAATAAACCTAAAGATCCTAAGCCTTTATACGCTATAATGCCTACTTCAGCTAGTCCTTCACCATCTCTTCCAAATTCTTCCATACAATTCCAACATACTTCCTTGTCCTTAAAAGTGGCTCCATGTCAAGAGGACTCTAAAAATTATAAAGAAAAGAACATAAAGCAATCAAGAACCCTCCATGTCATCCAATCCTTTTCATGATGTCTCTTATCTGTTTCATGGCTCTTTTGATCCTGCACGCCCTTTCTCATTCATTCCACCATGTCTTAAGTCTTCTCCTAAGCAAGATCAAGCTACTACTTACACCGTTGAGCTATTGATAATCAAAATAACCTTACTAAACTTGTGCTTTCCAAAGATAATACTTCCATTAAGGTTATTAAAATAGTGTTGTTACCTCCAATGTTAAGCCTATTGAAAAGCAAGAGAAAAATTATATGCTTATGCTATCCAAAACTCCTTGTCAAGATCAAGGTCTTCCATCTTCTTGTTCTACCACTCCATGTTTGCTTCCACTTTCTACTCTTCCTAAGTCTTTTCAAGCTCCGAACAATCCTATCAAAGAAGTTTCTCCTATTCAAGATGTTCATGATCCTATTGCAAATCCTAATGCTCACTCTAAAGATGTTGATGTCCTTGGTTGTCATATAGATGTCGATGAACTTATTGATTATCCTTTTGTATCTTCCACATCCATCCTTGGACCTCCTCCACCAATACTAAGGGCTTCACATCTTCCTTCCATCTTGGGCCCTTATGTACCTTCACTTTCCCCTCCTAACTCTCCTAATTTGTCATCCATCTTGGGTCCTTACGTCCCTCCATCTCCTATCTTTTCTCAATATCAACATAGATGCATACCCTTGAATCTTTTTCATCCACCTACCCATCTAAACCAGTCATATCATCCTTCTTCTTCCACAAGTCCCAAGTCTTTTGGAAGTAACTTGAATGTTCAATACAAGAAAAATAAGCAATACAAGAATCCATGAAAAAAAGAAGATCACGATGTCTCCTCTAATCGACATGGAGGCATAAAGTCAAAAGAGATATCTAAGAAGAAAACTACAAGACAAGTATGGGTTCCAAAAACCATCATTGAAGATATTCTCTCTAAATCATCAAAAAGAAATGAAAAGCCTACGGCTATATGGATTCCAAAGTCTCTCTTGAAAGAGTCTGATGTTGAGCAACAAGTGAAGTTGACATTCAATCTTCCAAAGGCTTCCACTTCATCTTCTTCCAAAAACATTCTTCCATTCCATGCACCTAAACCACAACCTCTTCTATCCATTCACCATATTCCTTCACGTATTGCTTCATTCACATTTCCTCCATCCTCTCACCACCCTTAAAGGTGTGTGTTGATGTTGATCTTGCCTTCCTTTCCATCTACCCTTTCACAACCCTTCCATTCATTATCCTTCTACCTTCTATCTTTTTTCCTCATTTGCCTATTCCTCCTATCTTCTAACCTCACTTGCTTTACATAAAACCTTATCTTCCATTTTTCTCTTCCATCTTCCTTTCCCTATCAGCATCTTTGAGCATATCATTTTGAATCCTTGGCATATCATGGTTTATCCTTTCAAGGAGAATTATCTAAAAAGCTTGCCTTCTTCCAAAAAAAATAAAATTGAAAAAATAGACAAATTCAAAAAGAAAATAAAAAAAATGAAAAAATTGAAAATGTGCCTTGGTGGAAACCTGGAAATGGGCACCTTGGTAGCGAAAGTAAAGAGAAATAAATTTGTCCTATCGTGAAAACCACTCCCTTGTGGTGCTTTGGATAAGTACCGTGATGAAAACCTGGCAATCAAGCATCATGTGTAGTTCTTCTACATATTTCATCCATTCCATCTTCTCTCTTTGATCTTGACAATGTTGACCTATTTATGAACATTTGGCTATCTTTTGAGCTATCTTGCAATGATCTTGGTTTCATTCCATTCATGTTTAGCCTTCATATTTATTTTCCTCCATTCATTCTAGCCTTTCACTACCATTTTCCCCTTTGGTCTTGATCTAATAAAAAATATTAAAACATGATGCTATGAAGCCTCTTGACATGTCTACTCCTTTGGACTGCATCCTTTCCTTCTTTTGCATTACTCTTTTGTGACTTATCCTATGCTAGCCTTTCATTGCTTGTCCAAATGTGCTTTACATGACAATTTTTCCCTAGTTTGGGTACTCTTGAGGAGTTTTCCCTTGATGATTTCTTCCCTTCATTCTCCTTCATTCTCTTGTCTTCCATCTCTTCCACCAGCTTGCTAATCCCTCTTGTCCTCCACCTTGCTAGACATTGGTGTAATACCCCAAAAATGGGCTATAGGTTCATCAACCTCCTACATCTTCAAATCAAATGAAATCGATACAAAAGTCCTAACCTAAGGCACATCTACACATTATCGAATTTAATTGATTATCCTAAATTCTGCATCAAGGAATATTTCTAGAAATATTCCTAATTTATCCTAATTATCTTTAATTTAATAATTATTTGGCGATAAATCTTATTTATCCTAAAATTTTGATTAATTGAATACTCTGAATATTTAATTAATCAGATTTAATACTGCCACTTAATTATTTAATTACATTTAATTAAATTTATTCATGAATTGTTCAATTTAATTTTTACAATAAAATCTATAATCTCATGACTAATTGATTAAATTCTTATTTAATTAATTAATGTCAATTGTCAATTTTTAATAATATAATTTTTGGATGAAGTTTGATTTAATAATTGATCAATTCATAAATCAATTGTTTTAATTTCAAAAATCAATTAAGTTGAGAATAAATCACTTTATTTTAAAAATTAATTTATAAATAAATCATGCATAATCAGAAAAGCAGGCAACTAGAAATTAACAATCAATTTTAAAATTGAAACTCAACATCTGATGATAAGTTGAAATTTTATCTAAAACTCTATTTTGAGTTAAAAACTGCTTTTGCATGATTTTTGTGAGTTAATTATTCTTAATTTCCTGATAACTCAAAAAATCAACCTGAGTTTATCAAGAGTGATTTATGGCTTTTCTCATTGCATCCCCAAAGCCCTAGATTTCTATAAAATCAAGGCTCAGTCTTCATAATTATCAACAATTGAATTTGCACAATTACTTTGGCGAATTGGTGATCAAAGGATTGAGCACTTGCGATAAGTGATTTGTGAGATCTTTCATAGTTGATCATAGCTTTTACATAGTTTCATATCATAGCTTTTACATTCATATTCATTTGTAGCATTCTTAGATTAAATCTGCATTCACTCTCAGTTTCATTCATATTAGCTTAGATTCATATAGTTTTTCATTCTTATTGCATAGAAAATACAAAAAAAAAAAAGATTAATCTGCATTCATCTGGTCTTTCATATTTTGCATTCAAATCCTTCATTTAGGTGTTGCATTGTCACTGGTCTCAGTCCGATCTGAGAATATCATACTCACATCTACTAGAAGGTAGTAAATCACCTGGTTAGCTTAGTTTCCATTTCATTGCATGATTTTAATTTTTCACTAACCTCTAATGTTTTACTGAAGTGTTGTGTCTACAGCTAGGTACAAAATTCACACCCACATTTATGGCACCCATCGTGGGGCCCTAAAATGGGTTTCCATTTAGTTTTTATCAATTTCTTGTCATTTTCTAGTTCAAACTGCGATCTTTTATTTTTTGTACGTACATTTTTCATATGACTTTCTAACAAAAGTCATGCCAAGAAGTAGCCACTTTCATACGACAGTTGATTCTATTGAGGCTCGTATCAAAAGGTACACACTATCATTTGGGAAATATATTGTCGTATGAAAAGACACCGACTGTCATACGAGTTTCTCGATTGCTGTCTAGAAGGTAACCCACTGTTGTACAAGTTTTGACACCAGAATTTAATTGTCGTTTCAAAATTTTTGGCAATTTTTTAGATTTGGACTAACAGCTAACCCTAACAATTGAAATCTTTTGTTTTTGACTAATATTTGCTGAATCTAATTGGAAAAAGTACAACTAAATTGCTAAAATAGGTAAAATCTACTAAGTGCATTATGAGGAATTCAAGTATTCTTCTCAAGCTGATGACATTTCAATTTGGATTAAAACGAACTCTCACGTGTCAAGCTTGTGTGACTTTTCTTGCTTTCATATCACAGACTTCATTTTGGGCTATAAAATGAACATAGATTTTCTTTTTGCATATCTATTACACATAGTAAATAGGCCCTATGAACACTATTTGTGGATAATCTCAAGAGAGTGGGCTTCTTCTACTTGTTCATGCATGCAAAGCTCTTCTTCTTGACGAAGGATCCCCTTGTAGGTAGGGAGGTTACTAAGAAAGTCTCACATTCTACTAGATTTGTGTGTCTTCAAATTTTGATTGATACATTCTCTCTCTAGAGGGGTTGATAGATCATAAGTGGTTGACATCATAGATCTTTATGAGATAATCTTGGTCTTAGCGTGTCAGATTAATCTGTATGCTTTATTTTGGTTAAAAGTGAAAAGGCTAGAGGATTATGCTCTACTCCCTTTTTGGGTAGTATCAGAAACTCAAATCCTTGAATCTAGAATAAGTCTCCATGTGGTATCTTTTGTGAGTCACCTTTCAAGAGGGTTAACCGTAGTGGACATTCCCTTAATTGGGTCAACCACATGGATGAAACCTCAAGTAGTAATAGCCATTTTTGCTATGGTAGCAGTAGCCACTATATAAATGTCCTTGTGGAGGAAATCTTCACAGGTGTGGTCTCTTGTTGGGTTGTCAGATCTCCCTAGCAGCTCCTAATTGATTGATTTCTTAGACTTTGTCAAAACCTTGGTGCGCTTGGATTGGAGTTCACCCTCTTGAGATCACAAAAGTTGTAGAGTCAGACCATTACTACAAACCCTAATGAGGCCAAATTTTCATTTTTCTAGGAATATGTGCATTATTGAAATTTTTTTTGGAACATACACAATTAGCACTCCTAGGGATTAGCACATTCAGTCACTTGATTGTTCATGTGCACGGTTGCTTTGTCCCCTATTCATTATTTTCAGACGTGCTTTTTTATCTATTTGGTTATTGAAAATGAACAATCCTAGAATAATTTTCAAACCTAGACATAAAAATTTGTGAACAATCTGAAACTAAAAACCAAAAATTTGCAAAATTTGAAGTAAAATTCCTTTCTAGAGTCAAAAGTCATCCCACAAGATTAGAAAGTCATACGAGTTTTGGCAATTGTCATTTCAGAACCCCTTTATTGTCGTATGACAGCTTGTATAGTGTCATACGAGTTTTGCCACTAGTAAAAAGCAAAAAATCAAAATCCTACTATCAACTGTCATACGAGCTTTGCAATTGTCATACAAGTTTTTTCAACTATCATTTCAGAGCATACCCACTATTGTATGATCCTGCAGAAAGTCATTTGAGAAATTCTAAAAAATTGCTAGAAAGTGGTCAAAATTGTCAGAGACTCAGTTTTTACAACCTATTTCCAGAATCTGTCGAACAAATCATTGGGTCAAGAATAGAGCAGAAACTAGAACAAATTCATTCATTTTCCTTAAGTGAGCTCTTAAGTATGATTTTGTCTTCTGATTTATCGATTTGAGTCTTTTTCATCTTGTGTCAAAACCTTGTCAAAATTATCTTCAAATACAATCTTGTTACTAAAATGGCTAAGTGTTGTGAGCTCATGCATGCCATCTATTGGGCATCTACCCACACTACTGTGGCACAATATCCTTAATTTACATCCAATCTAATCTTCAATCAACTCAATCTTGACAAGGTTGTGTCATTTGATCTTCTTGAATCAAGTCATTCTTCAATTGTCTTCATCTTGCTTTCTTGCTTCACCCAAAGGTTAATGGTGGAAACTAGAGCTTCCTCACATAAGAAATCCGAAGAAGCACTTAACACCACAACTTTGTCTACTCACATAGGTCCAACTCTTTAGCAACTCTACAATTTTGGTCTTTACGAAGATGACGGTCTGGACATTTTTTGATTGAAAATTGGTTATATAGCCCCTCCATCAACTCACAGAGGTAATCAACAAACTCCACCTCAATCTAATCCAGGGAGTCCTAAAAATCCTAACATGTCTAATGGAGGGACACATCATGGGTCCCAAGGACACCACTCTCAACACGGCATGGATCAAGAACCTACCCCTTTTGAAATTGCTTGATATCAAAACAATGATGACTTCAAGAGAATGATGAGGCATTTCTTGAAAGAAGACATAGAGACATATTTTCTAGAGTTAGCTCATCAAGGAGCTAAACTTACTCCCAAATTTAATGTTAAAGATATCATCATGCATGAGGAAGAGACCCCTATCATGTCTATGATGAAATAGATGCATGTCATGCAAGTCAAACTTAACAAACTTGAAAAAGAAAAGGAACCTAAGGAGTTCTCCATAGAAGCTCTATGCCCTTTTCCATTTGATAAAGACTTGTACATGCCGCCATTCCCTAAAAGAGTGGAGATGTCTAAATATGATAAGTATGATGAAAACTCTGACCCTCAAGATCATGTTAGAGAATTATGTACTCAATCTATGGAGTTCATGCACGAACTAACTTACTTAATGCATCTTTTCCCTCGATCTCTGGGAGGAGCAACCATTCATTGGTTCTCTAGAATGCCTCCAACTATCAAAACTTTTGAGGAGTTAATCAAAATTTTCTATCAATAATAATCCTACAATATTCAACATTCACTCACCATGATCGACATATGCAATCTGAAACAATATCCAGGTGAACGATTCCTAACATTTCTCAAGAGATGGAGGAAGAAATTTTCTCTATATGCTAGACCCATTCCAGAAATTGAGAAGATGAAAATCTACATCAACAATCTTGTTCCAGAAATCAACTACCCTTTACAATTGCAAAATCATACATCTTTTGATAAGATGGTAGATAATGCGATCAAAATTGAGAAAGTACTTGTGAAAAAAGGAGACATCACACTTCAAGAGAACAAGTATGAATCTAGATCTAGTTCTAAAGACAAAAACAAAAATTGGAACAAGAATAAAGGCATTGTCATAGATGGCATTGTTGATAATATATATGCCCCATCTAAGGCACCTACTTTCAATCTCACTATTGGCACCCAAGCCATCAAAGCTTCTGAAGCTAAAGCAACAGAGTCCAACAAAAAGTCATTTGATTATAAACCTTGGGCTACAGATCGTAATCATAAATTCACTCCTCTTGGAGAATCCTTGGAATGTACCATGAAAACTCTATTGGTGAACAAAATCATCTACTTTCCTAAGATAAAAGTCTTTGATCTTGAACCTAAACTGAAATGGTGGAGAGAGAATGATTTTTGTGAATTCCATCACAATAAAGGTCATAAGACTAATAACTGCGTTCACTTGAAGCACATCATACAAGACAAAATTGATAATGGAGACATCACGATTGACAATCATAAGAGCAATAATGATCATACAACATTCACAGAACCATTTCCTAAACATGGTCAAGAAGATTCTTCTTCTCAGCCTAATATGGGTGGTAAAGTCAATTATGCATACTTTGGAAACAATGTTGTCATCAATATGGTTGAACCATGTCTATCTGAGTGTTGCAATGTCATCACAATTGTAAGAAAAGATAGAGAAAATCAATCAGCTAATGCAGTTACTCAATCACAAGCTCAGGCACACCTACAAGGACAAATACCAGATTCATCCAATGTCCCTAAGGTGCCTTTCAATCTTTCATTTGCTTCTAAATAGAAGGCTACATCTAAATCTCAAAATCCTAAAGACACAAGGCCTACTTCATACAGTATTGTCCAACAACTCCAACACACAAATGAAAAAATCTCCATGTTTGAGTTACTTCAGATATCTCCAGCTCATAGAACCATTCTAGACAAAGCTCTGCTCAGATCCAATGTTCCTGATAACCTTGATTTAGATAGATTCCAGACTATGGTTGGTCATCTTACGTCTCTATAGTATATTTTATTTTCAGAGGAAGATGATAACTCCTTGAATCATCCACATAACCAGCCCTTGCATATTGAAGTCTTGATCCAAAACCATCATGTTAAACATGTGTTGATAGATGGGGGCGCTGGTCTAAACATTTGTTATTTTAGCTTGATTACCCAATTGGGATTTTTAGAAATGGCCATTGATCTTAGAAAGAAGATAAGTATCAAAGAATATGATGAGAAAGAAAGATCTTCCAAAGGAACAATTATCTTACATATCAGAGCAGGTCCTGTCATCAAAGATACTATATGTCAAGTTCTTGTTCTACCTTTGGCTTACAATATCCTTCTCGGGAGACCCTGGATACATGAAATGAAAGCTATTCCTTCTACATACCATCAATGTTTGAAATTCCCTTATGAAGGAGTAGATGTGACAATCCCAGCTGATCTATATACAACTTGCAATACATTGAAAGATAGTTCTAATAAACTTGTTCCTAATAATAGAAAATCTCACACTAAGCAGCTAGATGTTTCTTCAACATCCAAGAAGGAAGACATTGCTAAAGAGGTTAAGATCAAAGAAAATGGTATGGGAAAATATACTATAGAGCTAGTCTTATCTTTGACATCTCTCCCTATCTCACCTAAGTCTTATGGACAAACTTTGAAACAGTCCAAACTAGAGTCTAAAGAACCTCTTGAAGCATATAAAGGAAATTTTGTTGTAGAACAAGTATCTAAATAGGAGTTTGAAGAAGATGAAGATGTGCTTGCATGACTATACAAAGATGAACCTGAATCTCAAGTTGTTCAAAAATGTGATGTTGAAGCTCCTAAGATCCCTTCTAAGTCATATGGCCCAAGGGATAAATTGATCACAAAAATGGGATATAAAGGAAAAGGACCTCTAGGACTATAGGGTAAAGGTCTTATGTCGCCTCTTGATCATTGTGGCTGAGAAAAAAAGAGTGCAACAGGTCTAGCATATAAGAAGAAACCTTTCTATCTTAGCAAGAACTCCCCACATGTCTTAGAATAGATTGAGCCATCCACATCGAATCAACTAAAGGGAGAAACAACAGAACAATCTGATAGTGATGATTCAGACACCATTGAAGATCTCATTCCCTATGAGCATTTTCCTAAAGAAATAAAAGACCTCCTTGAAGCTGAAGATGATCCAATAAAAAGAACTAATGTATTAGAAACACAAGAACCTACTATAGAGCTAGAGATAGTTGCAACATAAGAACTAGCTAATCTCGAAGACAATCAAATAGACAAAGAGGAAAGTGGTAGTTATTCTAAGATAGATTCCCATGAGTATGAATTCAAATCAGAATCTAAGGGTAACCCTTCTTGGGGTATTCACCTTGACTTTACTCATGTTCTTATATTTGCTAGAGGCATAGATGAAGAATCTAATGACTATGAATGGGGAGTCATTCCAGAAGAAGATGAGTTTATTACAGAGAAACATGTTGATGTTATTCACCAATATGCACCTAAACCCAATGTATTTCTAGAGCGAAATGATGAACTTATTGAGTTTGATCCACCAATGGCTGAAATGGACTCCCATAATGACATTGAGCCTATTCATGAATTGAATGTCTTAAGTTGTAATATCACCTTTGAACTCGAGCATCGGGTTAGGACCAATGATGACAGATCCATATCTATCAACACTATTTCCCAATCTTTCATGACTTTGACTATCCAAAATCCTGAACTTCTTGACCACACCTCTATGAATATGAGCCAAGGTATTTATACCTTCCCCAATGACTATGCCCTTGCTTGCTACCTCAATGTAGTTGAGCCTATGAGGACTTCCATTAGTGAACCAAGTGTTAGCATGATGGAGTCAGACATCAAGTATCTTAGTCAAAAGAATAAGAATAAAAATTAAAAAAAAGGAGTTCTGAGGGTGAAAACCACTTTGTGGCAGTCTCAGAACCTACAAAAGTAAAAATAAAAGACATATCTGAAGGTAAAAACCTCTCCGAGGTGCCTAAGGATGAGATATTTGATGTCCTTCTAAGTCATTTATAGGATAGATCTCTAGTTCTAATTGAGCCCACTCAATCTATCAACTTGGGAACACCAGACGAACCATAGTTGATCCATGTAGCACAATCTTTATCAGAAGAAGAGAAGCAAAAATTTACAACATTCCTAACAGAAAAGAAGATCAACTTTGCATGGAAATATTCAGATAGGCCAAGGTTGGATCCTAATCTTATAATGCAACATTTATCTATAACTCCAAACGTCAAACCTGTTAAGCAAAAATTGAGAAAGATGCATCCTCATGTTGCACTCTTGGTAAAAGATGAATTAGAGAAGCTACTGAAAGCCAAATTCATCTGCGTTATTGACTATGCTGAATGGATCTCTAATATTGTACCTATATCAAAACTAGACAAATCAATAAGAGTGTGCACAAATTTCAAAGATGTGAACAAAGCATGTCCTAAGGATGATTTTCCACTACCTAACATTGATATGATAGTGGACATGATTGCGGGCTTTCAGATGTATTCTTTAATGGATGGTTTTTTTGGATATAATCAAATCAAAATTGCTGCAGAGGATCAAGAGAAAATTGCTTTCACATGTGCGTGGGGTACCTTCTATTGGAATGCCATGCCATTTGGGCTTAAGAATGTTGGTGCTACATATCAAAGAGCCATGACATCTATTTTTCATGACATGATGCATAGGACTATGGAGGATTATTTTGATGACACTTTAGCAAAATCTATGATTAGAGCTGAACATCTAAATGACTTGAGAAGGATACTAGACAAAATGGAAAAATTTAGTCTCAGACTAAATCCTAAGAAGTGTGCTTTTGGTGTCACTTCTGGAAAGCTCTTAGGATACATAGTTTCAAAGAAGGGCATTGAAGTTGATCTAGCTAAAGTAAAGGCTATAATGGAGATGCAGCCCCCAAAGAATATTAGTCAAATGAGGACATTACAAGGGATAGTACAATCTATTAGATGCTTCATATCACAGCTAGCAGACATATCATAACCTTTTACAAAGACATTACATAAAGGTGTGATCTTTGCATGGAATGAGGAATGTGAAAAGAACTTTAATCATATCAAGAAATATCTATCCAATCCTCCTATCTTGATGCCTCCTATTCAAGGGAAGCCTTTGATCTTATATGTCTCTACTATAGATACATCATTGGGAGCATTGCTTGCACAGCATGATGAGAACAAGAAGGAAAGAGCTATATACTATACCAGTAGAACATTGGTGGCATATAAAAAAAAATATTCTATGATTGAAAAGGCTTGTCTAGCTGTGATCTTTGCGTCACAGAAACTGAGACATTATATGTTGGCTCATACCATGCATTTAGTAGCTAAGATTGATCCACTAAAGTACCTACTAAGAAAAGCTGCCCTCACGGGTAGACTAGCCAAATGGGTCATGCTCTTAAGTGAATTTGACATTGAATATGTTGAAAGAAAAACTATTAAAGGCCAAGTTATTGCTGATCAGTTAGTAGATGCACCTTTGTTTGATGATACACCAATGCAAATGGAATTTCTGGATTCCTCTATCATGAATCTTTCTTCTAGAGAATGGCAATTGTTCTTTGATGGCTCCTATACACAGAATGGATCTGGAGCAAGCATTTTTTTTTATCACTCCTTAAGGATACTCCATTCCTAAGGCATTCAAAATAAAATTTCCATATACAAACAATATTGCTGAATATGAAGCCCTTTTAAATGGTATGAAAATAGCAATTGAGTGGAGAGTGACAGCGATACACATTCATGGAGACTCCCAACTTGTTATCCATCAAGTCAATGATGTGTATCAAATGAAGGATGAAAATCTTGTTCTATACAAAAGAATGGTAGATGATCCAAAGAAAATACTTCATATCTATCACATTTGAGAAAATACCTAGAACATAGAATAAGGCTGTCGATGCAATGGCAACATTGTCTACTTTATTACAGCAGCCTGAACATGAGCTATGCTATGAGTTCCTAGTGGAAGCACTATCTTATCTTGCATATGATTCCCTTGAAACTTGCATGATCTGCACCGTTGTTGGTTATGATTCATCTAGATATAAAAACCTATTCTCTTATCTCAAAGACCAAATCATTCCTAATACCTTCAACCACCATGAAAAGAGATACCTTATCTGAAATGCCTCCTGATATGTTATCATTGGTCACGATCTATATAAACGAGGTTTAGATGGTACGCTACTTAGATTTTTAGAATGAGAAGAGTCTCAATGTGCGTTAGAGGAAGTCTATGATGGTATTTGTGGGTCACACTTGAATGGTTTAACGCTAGCCCGAAAACTTATTAGGGCTGGGTACTATTGGCCGAAAATGGAGAAAGAGTCTATCAAGTTTGCTAAGAATTTTCAAAAGTGCCAAGTGCATGATAATTTAATTCATGCTCCAGGGAGAGATCTAATTCCCTTTACTACACAATGGCCTTTTCACCAATGGGAATTCGATCTTATAGGATCCATACATCCTCATTCATCTAATGGGCATACCCATATAATCACAGCTACAGATTATTGCACAAAATGGGTAGAAGCAGTCCCTTTGACACAAGCAACTAGAAAAAAAATTTCAATGTTCATCTTGAACTACATCATATGTCGGTATGGTATTCCACACTCTATAGTCACAGATAATGGTGGACAATTCAAAAATAAAGACCTAGATGATTTATGTGTCAAATTCAAGATTACACAACATTGGTCATCTATCTACTATCCTCAAGGGAATGGACAAGTAGAGGCTTCTAATAAGAATCTATTGAAAATCTTGCACTGTACAATTAATAAAATAGGAAGAGACTGACATCTCATGATCAATCTAGCTCTTTGGGCCTATAAAACAAGTATCAAAATGCCCACTGGGGCTACACCTTTCACTTTAGTTTATGGGTCTGAAGCAGTACTACCTATTGAGGTTGAAATCCCATCACTAAGAATTAGAATGCATGGTCTAGTAACTTATGATGACTATAGAGTGTCTAGGTTGCAAGAACTTGAACTACTAGATGAGTGCATACAAGCAGCGTATGATCATATCAGAGTATATCAGAAGAGAATGTCTAGAGGTTACAACAAGAAGGTCAGACATAGAGAATTTCAAGTTGGCGATCTATTCTTGAGAGATAATTCTAAAAATTAATCACATTGAGAATGCAAGGGGAAGTTTGAACCTAACTGGCTGGGTCCCTTTGTTATCATTGCTACTTTTGGCTCTGGAGCCTATCAACTCTCAATGACTGGAAGAGAACAACTCTGAGAACTAATCAACATTCTCCATCTAAAGAAATTCTATGTCTAAGGCATTCATTATTCAAAAATGTCCTAAAAAAATCTTAAAAATATGAAAAAGTCCTAAAAAATGAACATCTTGGTGAAAACCTAGTAATGGGAGCCTTGATGATTCACAAAAAAATGGAAAAATATCAAAAGTACAAAAAAATTGGAAAAATGAAAAATACAAAATAATGAGAAAAAGAAAAATGTACCTTGGTGAAAACCTGGAAACATGCACCTTGGTAGCAAAAATAGAATCTCTACCAAGATGGTGAAAACCTAGCAAATGGGTGCCACTTGTTTCAAATGCTCCCTCTATCAGTGCAATCTTGGTCTTTCCCAGCTTTTAGTCTACTTTAGTTTGTATATATCCTTGTTTCAATAAAGTTAGTCTTTACAGCAATAAGCTCAAGCATCTATATCCTATCAATGCTTAACACTTAGGGGCAATCAATGTCATATCTTATGGGCTCCAGTACATCTTAGATAAGTCATATCTAGTCAGAGTCCTTTGAAGCTTCATCCAAGTCAGTCAGTTAGTCTCCTCTCTAGAAAGGATTTTGCATCTACAACAACGCAATCAAACACAAATTGAAAACAATCTATGCTTCTTCATGCTTTTATCTCCTTGTATGCTTACTAATTCACATTGAGATTTTTGCACATTGTGTCCCTTCAAGCTCTTTGATGATGTCCTTTATAGGATTTAGAGAGTGATGACTGGGGGCATAATCTTTTCTTTGTTTTCTGCTTGTATGTGAAATCTAATAGCTTTGGAAATTCTGGATTGAAATGGTGTTTGTCTGTAAGAGCCTCTATCTCATATTGGATGGCCATGAGTACCTCAACCATTGATACCCAAAAAATTCAAGGAAGTTTGATTAACTATTGTGTTTTTGAGTGAGTTCTTTCTCCTACTATGAAACACGATCTTGCCTAAGGATGTGAATGATAAAGGATCACTACAAGTAATTCACAATGGATTTAGAATGATCTCTTGACTGCTTGATGTGTTTGTTATGTAAGGTGTATTCAGGTCATCACAACATTTATGTTTTGATGCTTATACAAATTGCTATATCAAAATGGACATGATATTCAGGTCATCCTAGTGTTTATGCCTTGGTGCTTATATCTAATCCGACATTCCGAAAACAAAATCAATATTCATATGTCCATGGTTGTCTAGCCAGTGGGCGTTGTATTAACTTTTGAGCATACAAATCGATATTCATATGTCTATGGTTTCATAACTACTGGACATTGTATTGATTTATCTAGTTACCTAAAAAGTTCAATGATGAGAATGAATCGACACATGATTAGTGACTAGGTCCTAGGTCCTAGGTTTGTATTTCATTCTACATTTCATTTTGCACTTTGCATGATCTCACAAATTGTTTGAACACTTAAACGATTCTTCAAAAACCTAAAATGCTAAACATGACACAAGGACTGAGCATTGTATGAAGGTTCCTCCAATGAAATAGCAAGTAGAATCCTTTTTTGGGATCAAAATTGAAATCTGAGATCATTTATATTGTAAATTGCTTGCATAATCGACCTTCAATCTTCATAGAAATCTAGAATTCAACTTAACTGATTATCTTACATCAAACTATCAAAATTTAAACTTGGTCAACTCATGGTTTAACCTAGTCAAAATTGGTCTCCAGGACCTCTAAATGATGTAGAATGTGTTCCGAACATGTATAACCACTTCTCAAATCAATTAACATGCTTCTAAACTTTTTAACGCTAACTCTTCTTGTCAAATTTCAATTTTAATCTCGAAGGGGCATGGTATTACACATCATTTCAAGTTTGTAACTCAATTTTGTCAATCAAATCTTTCCTCAGTAATCAAGATGACCACCTCTAGTTGCTGGTTCATCTAATGTCCTCATCGCTTGGGGCAAATCTATTGCAATCTGGTATCCTAAATCTATCTTGTAAATTATATCAGCTTTTCGTAACCATCGGTTCATTTGCATCATTTCCTTATTTCTTCATAATTGATGGGTTTAGGATGTGATACCAATATGATTCATACAAGGACATTGAGGTTTGGAATCGGTCATTCACTTCTTCACAATCATAAGGTTCAGAATCAGGCATTTTCACTCTTTTTCGTAATCATTGGTTCATTGTTGCTATAGTTGACATTATCTTTGGTCACTCAGGACCTAAATCTTAAATTTTGAATCTTAAAATCTTTCAATCAGTTTCTGTCTTGGAATCGGTTAATCTTTCAAATCAAATTAGTTCAATCTTTATCATACATAGACTAATCTTTGAACCACTGCACTTCGCATAGTAATTCAAAGAGGGGCAAAATGTAATACCCCAAAAATGGGCTATAGGTTCATTAACCTCCTACATCTTCAAATAGAATGAAATCGATACAAAAGTCCTAACCTAAGGCACATCTACACATTATCAAAATTAATTGATTATCCTAAATTTTGCATTAGGGAATATTCCAAGAAATATTCCTAATTTATCCTAATTATCTTTAATTTAATAATTATTTGGTGATAAATCTTATTTATCCTAAAAGTTTGATTAATTGAATATTCTGAATATTTAATTAATCAGATTTAATACTGCCACTTTATTGTTTAATTACATTTAATTAAATTTATTCTTGAATTATTTTATTTAATTTTGACAATAAAATCTAAAATCTCATGACTAATTGATTAAATTCTTATTTAATTAATTAATGTTAATTGTCAATTTTTAATAATATAATTTTTGGATGAAGTTTGATTTAATAATTGATCAACCCATAAATCAATTATTTCAATTTCAAAAATCAATTAAGTTGAGAATACATCACTTTATTTTAAAAATTAATTTATAAATAAATCATGCACAATCAGAAAAGCAGGCAACTAGAAATTAACAGTCAATTTTAAAATTGAAACTCAACATCTGATGATGAGTTGAAATTTTATCTAAAACTCTATTTTGAGTTAAAAACTGCTTTTGCATGATTTTTGTGAGTTAATTATTCTTAATTTCCTAATAACTCAAAAATCAACTTGAGTTTATCAAGAGTGATTTATGGCTTTTCTCTTGCATCCCCAAAGCCTTGGCTTTTTATAAAATCAAGGCTTAGCTCTTCATAATTATCAACACTTGAATTTGCACAATTACTCTGGCGAATTGGCAATCGAAGGACTGAGCACTTGCGACAAGCGATTTGTGAGATCTTTCATAGTTGATCATAGCTTTTACATTCATATTCATTCATAGCATTCTTAGATTAAATCTGCATTCACTCTCAATTTCATTCATATTGTGTGTGTGAAAATTGTACCTAATCTGTAGACACAACACTTTAGTAAAACATTAGAGGTTAGCAAAAATCAAAATCATGCAAAATTGAAATCTAATTTAACCAAGTGATTTACTGCCTTCTAATAGGTGCGAGATTAATGTTCTCAGATTGTTATCGAGATCAGTGACCTAGATGACACCTAAACGAAGGATTTGAATGCAATTGATCTAGATATGAATTGAATGCAATTAATCTATTTTTTTGGTATTTTCTATGCAATAAGAATGATTAATCTGATATGAAATCTATGCTAGATGAAATTGATATGCTAGGAATGCTATTGAAAATTGATATGCAATGAATGCTAAATGATCTAAAAATGAAGATTCTAACAATGATATGAAAACTATGAAATTCTATGCTAAGATATAAAAACTATGCAATTGAAATTGATCTCACAAAAGCTTTGAATTCGCAAGTTGATTCCTCAGCCTCCAATTCTCCAGCATGATTGTGCAAAAATATGAGATGCTTGGATGAAAATTTGAGAGATGATTGAGAGATGAGTTATGAAGAGATGAGCCTTGTTTTTATAGAAATCCAAGGCTTTGGAGGTGCATGGGAAAAAGTCATAAATCACTCAAATAACTCAGGTTGATTTTTGAGTTATTTTTAAATAAAGATAATTAAGTCACAAAAATCATGCAAAAGCACAGTTCAACTGGAATTAGAAGTTTAGATCAACTTTAAAACTCAAAAAGATGTTGAGTTTCAAAAAGCTAACAACTTGCATTGATTTTCCAATTTTGAGTTTAACTGGTCCTTGAATGTGCACATGGATAATTATGATTTAATAAATAAATAAAGTGATTTATTCTCAACTTAACTGCTTTTTGGAATAAAATAATTAATTTATGGGTTAATTAACTATTTTACCAAACTTTTATTAAAAATTATATTATTAAATAATGACAACATGCTTTAATTAATTAAATAAGAATTTAATCAATTATTCATAGGAATTTTGATTTATTGTCAAAATTAAATAATACAATTAATAATAGATATAATTAAATTTAATTAAACAATTAAGTGGCAAATATTAAATCTAATTAATTAAATATGCAAAATATTTAATTAATCAAACTTTAGGATAAATGTGATTTATTGCCAAATAATTATAAAATTAAAGATAATTATGATGATTAGGAATGTTACTAGGAATATTCTCCGATGTAGAATTTAAGATAATCAATTATGATTCGATGATGTTTAGATGTGCCTTAGATTAGGACTTTGATGTCGATTTCATTTGAATTGAAGATGTAGGAGATTAATGAACTTATAGCCCATTTTTGGGGTATTACATTTTGCCCCTCTTTGAATTACTGTGCGAAGCGCAGTGGTTCAAAGAAAGTCTGTGTGTGATAGAGATATGAAACTGATGTGAAATTGATAATTGATATGAGACAGAAGCTGATTGATATTGATTTGATATGAAGATAATAGGTCCTGAATGACCAAAGATAATGTTCACTATAGCAGCGATGAACCACGGATTGCAAAAAAAGTGTCAAAACACCTGATTCCAAACCTTAGGATTGCAAAGAAGTGAGTGACCCGTTCTAGACTCGATTGTCTTAGCAGAACTAGCAGGTATCACATCCAAATCCTTCAGTTGCCAAAGAACCAAGGGAAGAACACTGATGAACCGATGGGTGCAAAAATTGATATAGTTTACAAGATTAGGAGAATACCAGATTGATATGGATCTTGATGAATCTGATATGCCCCAAGTGATGGTAGATTTTCCCCGAGTGATGAGGTCTTTTTGATGAATCAGTAACTAGACATGATTATTGTCTTGATTACTGATGAAAGATATTAATTTCCAATTTGATTACAGACTTTGAATGATATGCAATACCATGCCCCCTTCGGGATTAAAATTGAAATCTGACAAGAAAAGTCAATGTTGAGAGTTTAGAAGCATGTTAATTGATTTGAGAAGTGGTTAAACATGTCCGGTGAATGCATTCTACATAATTTAGAGGTCTTGGAGACCAAGGTTGACTAGGTTTGATCATGAGTTGACCATAGTTGACCAAGTTGAAAGTTTGATAGTTTGATGTAAGATAATCAGTTAAGTTGAAAAATGGATTTCTACTATGATTGAAGGTTGATTATGCAAGTAGTTGCCAATATGAATGATCTTAGATTTTGATTTTGATCCCGAAAAAGGATTCTACTTGCTATTTTGTTGGAGGAACCTTCGTGTGGGATTAAGCTCTTGTTAGATTGGAAGATGCGAGTGGAGAATCATTTAAGCTTCGAAGTTTATTTAGCCATTGTGAGATCATGCAAACATGAAAATGCAAAGAGACATGCAAGATGAAATGCAACCTAAGACCTAAGACCTAGTCACTGATCATGTGTCGATTTGTTATCATCATTGAACTTTTAGGTAACCGAATAAATCAATACAATGCCCACTAGCCATGAAACCATAGACATATGAATATCGATTTGTATGCACAAGAATCAATACAACACCCACTGGTTATACAACCATGGACATATGAATATTGATTTGTATTTGGAATGTTGGATTAGATATAAGCACCAAGGCACAAACGCTAGGATGACCTGAATATCATGTCCATTTTGATATAGCAATTTGTACAAGCATCAAAACATAAATGTTGTGATGACCTAAGTACGCCTTGTGTTTAACATACACATCAAACAATCAAAAGATCATTCTAAATCTAGTGTGAATTACCCGTAGTGACCCTTTATTGTTCACCTCCTTAGGCAAGATCGCGTTTCACAGTAGGAGAAAGAATTTACTTTAAAAAGATAATAGTTAGATCAAACTTCTTTGAATTTTTTGGGTATCAATGGTCGAGGTACACATGGCCATCCAATTCGAGATAGAGGCTCTTACAGTCAGACACCATTTCAATCCAAAATTTCCAAAGTTGTTAGATTTTCACATACAAGTAGAAGACAAAGAAAAAATTATGCCCCCAATCATCACCCTCTAAATCCTATAAAGGACATCATCAAAGAGCTCAAAGGGACACAATATGAAAAAATCTCAATGCGAATCAGTAAGCATACAAGGAGATAAAAGCATGAAAAGCACAAATTGTTTTCAGTTGAGTTTTGATGTTTGATTGTTGTAGATGCAAAATCCTTTCTGGAGACGAGACAGATAGACTGACTCAACTGGAAGCTTCAAAGGACTCTGACTGGATAGGAAATGTCTAAGATACATGGGAGACCATAGGATATGACATTGATTGCCCCCAAATTTGAACATTGATAGGATACAGACGCTTGAGCTGATTGGTGTACAGACCGACTTATTGAAACCAGGATATGTAGAAACAAACTGGGAGATATGTACAAACTAAAGCAAGACTGAAAGCTGGGAAAGACCAAGATTGTGCTGATAGATGGAGCATTTTGGAACAAGTGACGCCCGTTTGCTGGGTTTTCACCATCTTGGCAAAGATTCTATTTTTGCTACCAAGGCGCCTGTTTCCAAGTTTTCACCAAGGCACTTTTTCTTTTTTTTTAATTTTTTTTTGTATTTTTCATTTTTTTCAATTTTTTTTTGAATTTTTGATTTTATTTTATTTTATTTTTTTATTTTGATATTTTTTTATTTTTTTGTGAATCATCAAGGCACCTATTGCTAGGTTTTCACCAAGATGTTCATTTTTTTCAGGACTTTTTCTGATTTTTAAGATTTTTTTTAGGACATTTTACCATAGACGAAATGCCTTAGGCATAGAATTTTTTCAAATGAAGAACATTGATTGGTTCTCGGAGCTGTTCTCCCTCAGTCATTGAGAGTTGATAGGCACCAGAGCCAAAAGTAGCAGTGATGACAAAGGGACCCAGCCAATTGGGTTCGAACTTCCCCTTGCATTCTCGATGTGATTGATTTTTAGCATTTTCTCTCAAGACTAGATCACCAACTTGAAATTCTCTGTGTCTGACTTTCTTGTTGTAGCCTCTAGACATTCTTTTTTGATACACTCTGAGATGATCATACGCTGCTTACCTGCGTTCATCTAGTAATTCAAGTTCTTGTAACTTAGACACTCTGTAGTCTTCATCAGTGACAAGTCCATGCATTCTGATTCTGAGTGATGGGATTTCAACCTCAATAGGTAGTACCGCTTCAGACCCATAAACTAAAGCGAAAGGTGTAGCCCCTGTAGGTGTTCTGATACTAGTTCTGATATTGGTTCTGATATTGATTCTGATACTTGTTCTGATATTGGTTCTGATACTTGTTCTAATACTTTTTCTGATACTGGTTCTGATATTGGTTCTGATACTAGTTCTGATACTAGTTCTGATGCTTATTTTGATATTTGTTTTGATACTTGTTCTGATACTAATTCTAATACTGGTTTTGATACTATTTTTGATACTAGTTCTGATATTGGTAGCTCTTTTTCCATTGCAAACTCCCAACCAAGATCATATCATGCAGTCCCAATGTCTAGCAATGTGGAGAACAAGAGGGATTGACAAGCTGGTGGAAGAGATGGAAGACAAGAGAATAAAGGATAATGAAGGGAAGAAATCCTCAAGGGAAAACTCCTCAAGAATACCCAAGCACATTTGGACAAGCAATGAAAGGCTAGCATAGGATAAGTCACAAAAGCATGATGCAAGAGCAGGAAAGGATGCAGTCCAAAAGAGTAGACATGTCAAGAGGCTTCATAGCACTGTGTTTTACTCTTTCTTTCTTTTTTTATTAGATTAAGACCAAAGGGGAAAAGGATAGCAATAGGCAAAAATGAATGGAGGAAGATGGATATGAAGGCTAAACATGGAAGGAATGAGAGCAAGATCATCGTAAGATAGCTCACAAAATAGTCAAATGTTCGTGTATAGATCAACATTGTCAAGATCAAAGAGAGAAGACGGAATGGATGAAATATGTAGAAGAACTACGCATGATGCCTGATTGCTAGGTTTTCATCATGGTACTTATCCAAGGTGCCACAAGGGAGTGGTTTTCACCATAGGATGAATTTATTTCTCTTTACTTTTGCTACCAAGGCACCTGTTTCCAGGTTTTCACCAAGGCACATTTTCAATTTATTTTATTTTTCATTTCTTTTTTGGAAGAAGGCAAGCTTTTTAGATAATGCTCCTTGAAAGGATAAACCATGATATGCCAAGGATTCAAAATGACATGCTCAAAGATGTTGATAGGGAAAGGGAGATGAAAGAGAAAAATGGAGGATAAGGTTTTATGTAAAGCGAGTGAGGTTAGAAGATAGGAGGAATAGGCAAGTGAGGAAAAAGGATAGGAGGTAGAAGGATAATGCATGGAAGGATTGTGAAAGGGTAGATGGAAAGGAAGGTAAGTTCAATAGCAACACATACCTTGAAGGGTGGTGAGAGAATGGAGGAATTGTGAATGAAGGAATACGTGAAGGAATATGGTGAATGGATAGCATAGGTTGAGGTTTGGGCGCATGAAATGGAAGAATATTTTTGGAAGGAGATGTAGTGGAAGCCTTTGGAAGCTTGAATGTCAATTTCACTTTTTGTTCAACACCCGACTCTTTCAAGAGAGACTTTGGAATCCATATAGTCATAGGCTTTTTATTTCCTTTTGATGATTTAGAGATAATATCTTCAATGATGGATTTTGGAACCCATACTTGTCTTGTAGTTTTTTTTTTAGATATCTCTTTTGACTTTATGCCTCCATGTCGTTTAGAGGAGACATGGTGATCTTCTCTTTTTGATGGATTCTTGTATTTCTTCTTTTTCTTGTATTGAACATTCAAGTTACTTCCAAAAGACTTGGGATTTGTGGAAGAGGGAGGATATGACTGGTTTAGATGGGTGGGTGGATGAAAAGGATTCAAGGGTATGCATCTATGTTGATCTTGAGGAAAGATGGGAGATGGAGGTATGTAAGGACCCAAGATGGATGGCGAATTAGAGAGTTAGGAGGGGAAAGTGAAGGGACATAAGGACCCAAGATGGAAGGAAGGCATGAAGCCCTTAGTAGTGGTGGAAGAGGTCCAAGGATGGAAGTGGAAGATGCAAAAGGATAATCAATAAGTTCATCAACATCTATATGACAACCAAGGATATCAGCATCTTTAGAGTGAGCATTAGAATTTTCAATAGAATCGTGGACATCTTGAATATGAGCACCTTCTTTGATAGGATTGTTCAAAGCTTGCAAAGACTTAGGAAGAGTAGAAAGTGGAAGTGAACATGGAGTGGTAGAATAAGAAGATGGAAGACTTTGATCTTGACAAGGATCTTTGGATAGCACCAGCGCATAATTTTTCTCTTGTTTTTCAATAGGCTTAACATTGGAAGGAACACCATTTTTACCAACCTTAATGGAAGTATCATCTTTGGAAAGCACAAGCATAGTAAGGTTATTTTGATTGTCAATAAGCTCAATATTGTAAGTAGTAGCTTGATCTTGCTTAGGCGAAGACTTGAGACATGGTGGAATGCATGAAAAAGGGTGTTCAAGATCAAAAGAGCCATGAAGTGGATAAGAGACATCGGGAAAAGTAGTGGATGACATGGAGGGTTCTTGATCTTGATATTTCTTTATGTTCTTTTCTTTATCATTTTTAGAGTCCTCTTGACATGGAGCCACTTCTAAGGATAAGGAAGCATGTTGGGATTGTATGGATGACTTTGGAAGAGATGGTGGAGGACTAGCTGAAGTAGGGATTATAGCATATGAATGCTTAGGCTCTTTAGGTATATCATTATTGAAAGTCTTTGCAGCCAAGTGAAGGTTAGCTTGAGTTTCTTTAAGAGGTAGCCCTGGAGGATAACTATAGGGAACCGCATGAAAAGTATCAAGGCTTGTGTTAGATGAAGGTTCTGTGAAAGATTTGAAAGACTCAGAAGCTTTAGGAAATGTACGGGTATTGGAGGAAGTAGGGGATGGAAGGGAACCATCACCAGACAAAGGTCCAACATTAACATGATCTTGCTTAAGAGTGTAATCTTTATTTTCAGCCTGAGAGTTCTTAGAGGAGAGATCCTTATAGTATTGACGTTTCAAGCTAGCACGATGTATTTTATAGTCCTCAGCAGTAGTAGATGGATCATCATCAAGGTATTGTCCACAAAAGCCATCAAAATCTCTTTCAAAATTAGAATCATATGGATCACCATCACGATCTATCCAATGTGACGGCCCATTTGTAGTAAGTAGGAACACACGATGAGGAGGACTCTTAGGAACAGAGGTGTCATAGGTATCATTACATTGTCTATCATCATAGTCATCATAGTCTCCAAAGCTTGATGTGTCACTCTCTGTGGAAGAAGTATCATAAGGGTTGTCACGTTGCTCACATTTTTTCTAAGGGCATGGTGACATGTACAAGTCTTTATCAAATGGAAAAGAGTATAGAGGTTCCTTTTCTTTCTCAAGTTTGTCAAGCTGGACTTGCATAGCTTGCAGCTGCTTCATCATAGTGGCGATCAGAATTTCTTCCTCATGTGTACTGATTCTTTGAGACATGTGTACTGATTTTCAATAGCTACTGATTTGTTCTTGACACAATGATATTTTTGACAGATTCTGGAACTAGGCTGGAAACATTGGATATCTTGCAATTTGACAGTTTCTGACAACTCTCTCAAATTTTTTCAAATGACACTCTGTAGACTCGTACGACACTGGGTAGTCTATGAAATGATAGTTGCTAAACTCATACGACAGTTGGGTAGCAATGAAATGACAGTTGACAAAACTCGTACGATAGTTGCTAATAGGGTTTTGACTTCTTGAATTTACTAGTTTGAAAACTCGTACGACACTGTGTTCTCAATCATACGACAGATGGGCATTACTGAAATGACACTTGACAAAACTCGTACGACTTTTGACTTCCTGAAATGACTTTTGACTCCAGAAAAGATTTTACGTCAATTTTTGCAAAATTTAAGGTCTTCAGTTTTGGATTGTTCGCAAATCGTATTGTCTAGATTTTGAAGGTTATACCAGATTTGATCATTTTTAATAGCCAAGTACATAAACAAGCACGTAGTACAGCAAGCAAGTGATTCCAAGCACGTCTCAAAATAATGAACAAGGGCAAAAGCAACCTTGCGCATGAACAATCAAGTGACCAAATTGTGCTAATCCCTGAGAGTACTAATTGTGTATGTTCTGAAAAGTTTTGCAATAACACACGTATACCTGAAAATGAAAAATTGGCCTCTCTAGGGTTTTTAGTAATGGTTTGACTCTGCAACTTTTATGATTCAAAGGGGTGAACTCCAATCCCAGCACACCAGGGTTTTGACACAGTCCAAGAATTTAATCTTCAAGAGCTGCTAGGGAGATCTGACAACCCAACAATGAACCATACCCATGGAGATTTCTTCCAAAAAGACATTTATATAGCGGCTGTCACTACCATGGCGAAAATGGCTATTACCGCTTGAGCTTCCATCAACGCAGTTTGCCCTGTGAAGGGATCGTCCGCTATGGTTAACCCTCTCTAAAGGTGACTCACAGATTTATACCACAAGGGGACTTGGCTCCAGATCCAAGGTTTTTGACACCTTTTCACTTTTAACCCAAACAAAGCAAGCAGATTAATCCGACACGCTAAGACAAAGTTTTGTTCCACCAAGGTCTGTGATATCAACTCCACGTGATCTATCAACCTCTCCGGGGAGAGAATGTATCAATCAATAAGAGAAGACACACTAACCAATTTTGATTCACTAAAGCTCGTGATATCAACCCCATGTGATCTATCAACCTCTCCGGAGAGAGAATGTGTCAATCAATAAGAGAAGACTCACTAACCAAGTTAAATGTGAAACGCACTAAGTATCCTCCCTACCTACAAGGATTCTATCATCAAGGAAGGATTTCGCTAGGAATCCAATCTCTCAAGATTCATGAATAGTGTTCATAGGGCCTAATTACTATGTGAGCATAGATATATTCTCGAAAGTAAATCTACCAAAAGTACCCAAAAAGTAGAAAGAGGAACACTTAACGCTTAAAGTGAATATGAGATGAGTCCACAAGGTGGAACACTTAACACCTCACACAAGCTAAAAATGAGTCCCCAAATTAGAAAATAAGTGAGTTCCTAAAAGCACAAAAGGGTTGCCAAGTGGAACACTTAACGCTTCTGTCCTGTTGACCCCTCCCCTTTATGGCGCTGAGATTGCAACCACGGGGTGGAAATGAGGGGCCAGTGGATTAGTGAGTCCAATAACCCAAGATAGAAATCAAGATCAATCACAAGTATTCTAAGACTACGAAATGAATCCTTAAGGGTTCACAACCTAGTATCCATTATGCAAGTGTGTAGAAATAGATCAAAAGCATGAAAAGATGCACACAAGCTTGACACATAAGAGATTTATTTTAAGTCCCAAATAAAAATATTATTAGATGAAGGAGAATACCTGGGATCCTCGCAACGTGCTTAGTAGATTTTACTTGATTTTTAGCAATTTTTGTTGAGCTTTTCCATGCAAGCAAGTGACGAACTCTCCAACAAGCAAACAAGCAAACAAGATATGCAAAATACATTCAACTTATGAAAACCATAGGGTTAGCTCTAAAAATCAATTATTATCAGTAATAATAACTAGAAATTAACCCAAATGACAACTCATATCATTCATTGAACCCTGTAAAAAAAATAAGTGCATACCCATCACAAAACTTTATTTTTTTTGCTACATTTGACCTAGTCAACAAGATCTAATTTTTTTGATATGATTTTGGCAACAAAAATAGAAATTCAAAATAGAGACCCCTGCTAAAAAATAGAGAGCTTTCCAAAAATGCAAAAATTTTAGAAAAATTTCTTCATTTGTGCCCTAGAGACCCATTTTATCAAAACAGACCAATTTTTTTAAATTGACTATTTGAGCTATGATATCATGTCCAAATTTAAAACACAAAGAATGGACCCCCTATAAAATTTAAAGAGATTTCTGAAAATATAAAAATTTCTAAAAAATATTCTGATTTGCGTCAGATATTTATTTTTTCTGGAATTTCAAGAAAAAATTATTAAAAATTTAAACATCTCAAAAAATTCTAAATTTTTTACTGTAGCTTCCCTGACATGTCACCAAGCTGCAAAAAAAATTTCAGACCAAAATTACTAGCTGTTTGGGAGATAAAATTAAATCTTTGAAAATTTGGGGTTTTAGCTCCCAAAAAAATCAAAACCAGCATGCAAAGGTGGGTTGCCCCACGGTGGGCACTAGAAATATGTGTGTGAAAATTGTACCTGATCTTTAGACACAACACTTCAGTAAAATATTAGAGGTTAGCAAAAATCAAAATCATGCAAAATTGAAATCTAATTTAACCAAGCGATTTACTGCCTTCTAATAGGTGCAAGATTAATGTTCTCAGATTGTTATCGAGATCAGTGACCTAGACGACACCTAAATGAAGGATTTGAATGCAATTGATCTAGATATGAATTGAATGCAATTAATCTATTTTTTTAGTATTTTCTATGCAATAAGAATGATTAATCTGATATGAAATCTATGCTAGATGAAATTGATATGCTAGGAATGCTATTGAAAATTGATATGCAATGAATGCTAAATGATCTAAAAATGAAGATTCTAACAATGATATGAAAACTATGAAATTCTATGCTAAGATATAAAAACTATGCAATTGAAATTGATCTCACAAAAGCTTTGAATTCGCAAGTTGATTCCTCAGCCTCCAATTCTCCAGCATGATTGTGCAAAAATATGAGATGCTTGGATGAAAATTTGAGAGATGATTGAGAGATGAGTTATGAAAAGATGAGCCTTGTTTTTATAGAAAGCCAAGGCTTTGGAGGTGCATGGGAAAAAGCCATAAATCACTCAAATAACTCAGGTTGATTTTTGAGTTATTTTTAAATAAAGATAATTAAGTCACAAAAATCATGCAAAAGCACAGTTCAACTTGAATTAGAAGTTTAGATCAACTTTAAAACTCAAAAAGATGTTGAGTTTCAAAAAGCTAACAACTTGCATTGATTTTCCAATTTTGAGTTTAACTGGTCCTTGAATGTGCACATGGATAATTATGATTTAATAAATAAATAAAGTGATTTATTCTCAACTTAACTGCTTTTTGGAATAAAATAATTAATTTATGGGTTAATTAACTATTTTACCAAACTTTTATTAAAAATTATATTATTAAATAATGACAACATGCTTTAATTAATTAAATAAGAATTTAATCAATTATTCATAGGAATTTTGATTTATTGTCAAAATTAAATAATACAATTAATAATAGATATAATTAAATTTAATTAAACAATTAAGTGGCAAATATTAAATCTAATTAATTAAATATGCAAAATATTTAATTAATCAAACTTTAGGATAAATGTGATTTATTGCCAAATAATTATAAAATTAAAGATAATTATGATGATTAGGAATATTACTAGGAATATTCCCCGATGTAGAATTTAAGATAATAAATTATGATTCGATGATGTTTAGATGTGCCTTAGATTAGGACTTTGATGTCGATTTCATTCGAATTGAAGATGTAGGAGATTAATGAACTTATAGCCCATTTTTGGGGTATTACACATATTAGCTTAGATTCATATAGTTTTTCATTCTTATTGCATAGAAAATACCAAAAAAAAATAGATTAATCTGCATTCATCTAGTCTTTCATATTTTGCATTCAAATCCTTCATTTAGGTGTTGCATTGTCACTGGTCTCGGTCTGATCTAAGAATATCATACTCGAATCTACTAGAAGGCAATAAATCACCTAGTGTTGTCACTAAGGATTGCACCCTATTTTTCTAAGTATTGAACCTAGCAATCCTATGAAACATGAGACTAGTCTCAGGCTATGGGTAACCTATTTGAGAATAGACCTCTAGATTAAGAGCTGGCTTCCCTTTGGATCACTTGAAACTTATCTAAACTTGGAGGGAAAAGGGAGAGAAAATGCATGAAATTAAACAACTGTAACTGAAATGAACTAAAGGTGATCCACTAAATTTTGAAGAGAAACCACAATTGAGAATAAGCTTACTCCAACAGCAAAACAGATCTAACTCACAACTCAATCCCACTTTCTCAACTATTAGTGAAACAAGGTACTTAGAACATAGAAAAGGAAGAAAACTTCACAAATTTGATATTCTTGATTGCACACAAATCACACTACTGAATCAAGATAAATCCCTGAACACCAACTTGAATTTGAAATGCAAATTAAGGATATAGAAACATCACAATAATCTAGCATATGACTTCAAAAGCAAACCCAAAATTATAGGAGAACAAGAAGGATCAATTTTATTGCTGAAAAGAAACAAGTACAATTGTGTCTCTCAGAGCTACAACACTCATATCAGAGAGAAACAATGAAGAGCTAACCTCAATCACCAAAAGTGAGAGGTATAAAAGCTAAAACTAAGAATCTGCATTCAACCTCCACTACCTCCTAAGAATAGTAAAGTTAGAAAAAGGACCCATGAGGCTGCATCATGGTTCGAATGCTAGATTCCCAGATTCCTAGGGGTGAGGAAAGTGGGACCTAAAAATGGATAGTCAAACAAAGACCGCTCTATCCACTAAGTCATGTTTATAACTGATAATCTGACAATGGTTTATAAAAACACCACTTGTCGATATCTTACAATGGGAAATGAACCATGACTTAACATTAAAATTTATCCCACTAAGACAAAAGTGGATCTAATATAGTCTTAAATGATCTCGACCCAAAAATGGGGAGACACATTTAAGACACAATTATATGGACTCATGATATATTTTGAAAGACCTCAACCCCCCCCCACCAAAATGGGGAGAATATCTAAAATACTTACAATTGAAGTAATTCCATATCATATGCATACATCTAAACATATATATCCCAAACAAAAAAACCTCCAAACCTTTCCCAAGCATAAAATACATAGCAAAAGGGGTAAAGGAATCTCGACCCAAAATGGGAGAAGAAAGAAAATCTAATGATTATTTCATTCAAACTCCAAAAGTCGCTAAGACTATGGATCCCTCCCTCGACAACTGGAAACCCTCCATCTCTACTGGTAGTCTCTGAACTTGAAGTGGAAACAACAACCCTCGGATTGTGGCACCATGTTGTTAGGTAGGCACTATTCTAAACATTCATCCTCTCTTTTCATGTCAAATTCGAGGGTATTTGTAAATGAACTTTGCATCTGTATTATAGTCTTCATTGCATGGTGATACTATTGCTCCCCTATGAATGCATATTCGGTATCATGAATATGGCATTCACGGTTTGTGTACACTATGGTGGCTTTTTAAGAATTAGGGTATCATTCAATATCACTTCATGGCACTATTATTTGCTTTTGATCTCTTTCTTTGAGTAGAGCATGGGTTACATGGAACTAGCTTCTTTGTATTTATGATGGCACAATGTATGTATTGTCTGTTACTTTGATGGCCCGTGAACTAGGGCATTGATCTCTGCATTGTAAAAACTAGTGCACGTGTTTCATTGTAGCACTATTGCTTTATACCTAGGTCATCATCTGGTTTATTTCTCTATTAATGCCGACTAGGGCACAGTATCAATGGTATTATACTTTGAATTTCTCCACATTTGATTGCTAGCATGTATTGGCATTTATGTGTTCGGCTCCTTTGAGGACATGATAATGGCACTGTTGCTTGAATTTGTGAGGCCCGAGAGCTTAAAACAGGGCATCTCTCACCATTGTATATGTTCATTGCATTTGGCATGGAGGTTGTTGCTGTTAGTTTGAACCACTATTCATATTGTATTGTATTCTATTTTGGGCATCACTTGTCAAGATATTATTTCGCTGAGAGGCCCCATGACCCACGGGTAGGGCATTGTAAATGAATTTTTATTGATACTTTGGTGCCAATGTGTCCATTTTGTTTTATAGCTTGTATTTGGTGGTATTGCATATGTATTGCTTCATTCATCCATTGGCGCTATGAATAACTAGGGCACACGCTTTGTGTATCTATTCACCATTTTTATCTAATTTCTAAACAACCATTGATAGAGGGACTTGTTAATGGCTTGAAACCCTTATCAAAGTTGGGGTATATCTTCAATTTTATCCTTTACTTGATCACCATGGCATAGCTCGTGAGCCCATGGCTTGCCATACATACCTTGATCATAAATTGGAAACCTTTTGGAATACACTGTTCCTAGCCCATGACCCATGGGTAGAATCACTGCTTAGTATCTACTATTGGTAGCTTTCATCTTCATTTGACTTTTACTTCAGAGCCATGTTGTGCTTAGTCTCATTTGTTGGATGCAATGTCAAGCTTTCCCTCATGTTAATTGATACTATGCATGCATCTGTTAGCCTATGAATAGATATTGTGGTGGAACACAATGAGGCATCCATTTATTATGGATCATGGTATATATTGTTGTAGATGTTTACTCCCTGTCATGATGATCCAATGCCAAAATTCCCATCATCATGCCACTTGATTATGGTGTACATGCTCATTTGTCCTGACTTATCTCCTCTATCGCAATGTTATTGATTTAATTGGCATGATTTCAAACCTATTTTGATAGAGCATTGTGTTCATTTGGTCATTTTGATATAGCCTAAGAATAGATACTATGGTGTTATTTGTAGTTATTTTGAAAGCACTGGGCCTTTGTTTTCAACTGTACCACTTGTCTATTGCATGCGAGATGACCCCAAAGTAGAGTGAAAATGATACTACCTTTACAATTAGACTATATTTTACTATCATTCTGCTGTCATATAATTCCTTCTCTATCATGTTGATGAAGTATAATGTGCTTTGCATGTTCACACCCATGGAAAAATAGGGGTACTGCATTTTATTTCTTACTTGATGCCCTATTTGGTTTATCATTTTTATCATGTTCATGCCCAATATACATATTTGATATGCTCATGCCATAGCATAATGTATTGAATGCATGCTTTGGAGTACATCTATGTTGCAGAGTATCCTTCCTTTAGTACATAGATTCAGGATTAAACACACCTCCATCATGAATGTACCCCATTTCTCTATCATGTTGATGAAGTGTACCTCCTAACATTTCCAGTGCTCTATTTTTTAATACATTTCATGTCATCTGAGGATGATATTGTGCAGATTTGAGTATTTATTTCTCTGTTTTGTTATTTGACTTGATGCACCTTGCAAGCTCTTTTGCTAGTGTTTGAACATGATTCATTGATCCCCACTGATGCTGAATCATTTGGATGTCCCTTTATTTTTACATACAATGTGTGCTCTTGATGCGATCATGATGGAGATCATGAGGTTTCCCTATCATGATCTGCATCAAGGGCCCATGTCATTCATGGAATTCATTATTGGATCAACTTCCCTATATCTGCACATGAAACAAACATGTCAATGAAAACATGGTGCCTTGATTTCTTTGGAGCCTTCTACACATGCCCTGAGCATAGCCTTTATTAGAGGTGCATGGCTGAGTGTACATATGCATTCTATAGATATTGTGATACCAACCATTTCATAGATCCATTGGATCTAACCCATCTCCCCTCATTTCTTCTTGCAGGTTTTGGATCTCAGGAGCTCACTAGACAGGATCGGATCCAAACACCACTACCAAGCAATGTCTGGTACCCCAGTATTTAGTAATTTTTCCTTTATGTATATGTATACTCATTCATTCAATTGTGGTAACACCTATGTTCATGACATGTGTGAGCTCAGATTTATGTTTTCCTTTCAGTTCCTTCCCTTTTGTATAGTATACATACATGCATGTGTAGCTTTAGATGCAGTTCATTTCCTTTTACTTTCATGTACTCCTCAAAATGAAATGAACACAAACTTAAAGAAGATCAAATTAATAACACAAACTAGGTTATTGTAGCATCATCTAGTAATTAGGCCTCCAATCTAAAAATGAGAAAAATATGGTAACATTTTGGCAACCTCTTTGGAGTGCTTGCCTACTAAGCATCCTGACTAGCTACCTTAAAGATCCATTGGGCACAGAGTCAAAAATCTTCAAACTGAACTCAGTTTCTTTAGATAATTAATCCTTCTCAACAAAACTACTAACTGCCAGAGATAACTTCTCTTGCTTATTACTACTCACACCAACTGAAAACAAACTGGAAACAAACCTATGCTAGGCACTTAGGGAACATAGAAAGCCAGAAAATTCTAACCTACTAATGTACAGGGTAGAAATGATCCTCAAAAACAAGCCTTGAGGTGGATCCCATTCACTGGAATGGGAAACTCCTCTCCATCCATACTAGCTAGTTGAAAAGGATTATGGGCTTTGCATCCAATCCCCATGAAAGGCCCAGTCCATATGGTATCAAATTTAGTATGCCTCCCTAGTTTATGCTTTGCTTCATCCCACCTAAGGACAAGGTCTCCCTCTTTGAAAATCCTAGGTGTGGCTTTCTTATCAAAGCTTCTCTTCATCTGAGCATGATGATCTTCCAGGTTGTCCAGTGATAGCTTTCTTGTTTCTTCAAGCTCAACTAGCTCAGCAAGCCTGACTTGCATAGCATCTTCTTCCATAAGATCAATTTCTTTGATTAAGCTTAAAGTAGGCAACTCAGTAGACAAAGGAATCCTAGCTTCTTTTCCATATACAAGTGTATAGGGTGAGTTACTTGTAGATCTCTTAGGTGTTATTCTATTTTCCCATAAGGCCAACTTTAACTTGTTGTGCCAATCCCTCTTATTTCCTTCTATAGTCCTCTTGATGATTCTCAACAAGTTCTTATTTGTTGATTATGCCTGACCATTATCCTTAGGGTAATAGTTAGAAGAAGTACTCAGGATGATATTGTGCTTGAGTTCCCATTCTAAAATTTTAGTCCCCAGGAATGCCATAGCATTATCTAAAATGATAGAATCTAGAGTACCAAATCTAGACACAATGTCTTGGTAAAAGTTTAGGATAGAGGTCTCATTTGCTTCCTTGAGTGCTACAGCCTCTGTCCATTTGGTAAGGTAGTCCGTGGTAGCTAGTATCCACTTATGTCTAGCACTAGATGGGGGGTCAATAGGTCCAATAAAGTCTAATCCCCATTTGGAGAAAGGTTGCTCCACCTTGATGGGATGTAGAGGGAGGACTGCTAACTTTTGTTTTCCAGCAAACAAGGCACAATTCTTACATTTCCTTACCCAATCAAAAGCATCTTTGTATAGGCTAGGCCAAAAGTACCCAACTCTCATCACTTTCAGAGCAATGGTCCTGGCTACAAAGTGTCCTCCAAAACCTCCATCATGAAACTCCTCCAGTATCTTATTCACTTGGTTAGTTTCAACACATCTCAACAAGACACCACTATGATCCCTTCTATACAGAACATTATCAATAACAATAAATGGAATGGCTTGGAGTCTAAAGTACCTTCTCTTACTCCTTTCAAGGCCTTGAGGGCATTGACCAGTTGAGATATAATGTCTCATCCCTATTGTCCAGCTTGTGCTCTGCTCTACATTCTGGTTCATCAGAACAACCTCCTCCTCTTGCTAGTTTGGGTCTGCTATCCCTTCACTCAGCTGCTCACACAACGCCTTTCCTCTAACCAGTTTGGTCACTTTAATCTAAATGTCATACTCCATGACTTTTGTGACCCAACTAGCCCTCTTATGGCTCAGGTCTTTGTTCAATAAGAAATATTTTATGTAAGGGTGAGCAACCATCAGGTGCACTGTGTTATTGGATAACAAGTGCCTAAAATTTTTCAAACTCCTCACAATTGCTAAGACATGCTTTTCTACAGGACTGTAATTAAGCTCATAACCATCTAGACCCTAGCTGTAGAATGTTATTGGCTATTCTTGTTTCTCAGCATTTTGTTGGACTAACATTGTAGAGATACTATCATTGTCTCCAAAAGCATATAGTGTAAAATCCTTAGAAAAGTTAGGGTTTACCAGAGTAGGAGTAGATGCAATTGCTTCCTTGACTTCTTCAAAAAATCTTTTACCTTCATTTGTCCAATGGAAGGTTGAGTTCTTCTTCAGCATTTGGGTCATAGGCTTCAGTAGTGCTGCAACATTGGAATGAACCTTCTCAAGAAGTTGATTCTTCCAAGAAAAATTTGTAGTCCTTTCTTGTGAGCTAGCAGGGGTAGTGCCATAATGGCCTTTATCCTCTCAGGATCAATGGTTTTCCCTTGTTTAGAGACAATGTGCCCTAGCAATCTACCTTCATGGATAGCAAAAATGCATTTCTTAGGATTAAATGAAACTCCAAACTCTCTACACCTTTCAAAGATCTACCTCAGGTGAACTAGGTGATCATTGGTGTCCTTTGAAAAGATAGTTATATCATCCAAATAAACTAGGACAAACTTGTTCATTAAACTAGCAAATGCCATCTCCATGGCTTTCTGAAATGTAGCACTAGTGTTAGATAGCCCAAAAGGCATCTTCCTGTATGCCATGGTGCCCCATTTGGTGGTGAATACTATTTTATATTGATCTTCCTCTTTAACTAGGACCTAGTTATAACCAAAAAAGCCATCTAACAGAGAAAATATGTCAGATCCTGAGACATACTATAGAATATGTTCCATGGAGGGAAATGGGTGATGATCTTTGAGTGAAGCTCTGTTAAGGTCTTTGAAATCCACACACAACTAGATTTCACCATTCTTCTTCCTAACTAGTACTAGATTGGAAACCCAAGAGGTGTGTTTGATGGGAAAAATAATATTTGCCTCAATCATTTTCCTCAACTCTGTTTTCATCAAGATTTCTAGCTTAGGATTGATGGGTCTATGTTTTTGTCTTCCTGGTTTAGAATGGGGTTCTAGCTCAATGGTGTGCTGGGCTAAGTGAGGATCAAATCCTTTCAGATCATAGTATTCCCATGCAAAAACATCACTAAATTCTTGACATAATGAAATAAAGGTTTGTTGTTTTGGCTGTGTGCATACCTTTCCAAGCTTAAGGAATTTTCCCTTGAGAACCTACATAGACTGGTAGTGTTCCTCTTTGACTGTTATGCTAGCCTTGTCTCCTCTGAGTTGATCATCAGAGTTAAATATGGACTCAAGTGTGACCAGTCCCTTAGGTAGCTTATTACTTTTCAACTATAGCATTTGGTCACCATACTGGTGAGCATGCTTGTTCTTGTTAACTTTAGAGAATTTAGCCTCTTCTATCAAAAAGTTAAAAATCTATTCATCATTCTCAAAGACTTGCTAGCTCACCTAATTGTCTGGTATGGATGGTCTTACCAAAACCTTTACATGCTGCGAGTTGGGACTTGTGATCTCTTTTGGAATATCATACTCTACTCCCATGGCAGCTAGCTTGTCTGCCTATTTGTTCTGATTTCTTGGAACAACAACCACACTAAAAGCATGAAAATATTCTATTAAATCCAAAACCCTGTGCTTATACATCTTAAGTGTATCATTTTTTGTTAGATTAGTGCCACGAATTTGATTGACCACTAATTCACTATCACCTATAACTTCTAGGCATTTGATTCCTCTTTGTCTAGCCCATTATAAACCATGAATCAAAGCCTCATACTCTGCTATATTATTAGTATAGCTAAAGGAAAAATGAACAGCAGAGTAATACCTTTTCCCTTCTAGAGAAATTAGGACAAATCCTCCTCCTAAACCAACTTTTCTCCTGGCACCATCAAAAAACAATTGCCACAACTCATCACTCTGAATTCCAGAATTTTTGTCTTCCTTGTTCATCAAATTTGGAATCACAACACCTTCTTCATGAATGATATACATTCCAATACCAAAAATCTCCATGTTTCTAAAAGGGTCATCCTCCTCTGAATCTCTCTCAGCCCATTCATCTAAGACAACATTGGGAATCCTTCCAATAGTGGTTTCAGGTTCAGAATCACTTGGGTCTTGTTCATGAAACATTAGATTGGCATTTATAGGGCTTGGGGTATAGGGTTCAACATGACTTTTTGCAAAAGCTTCAGACTTGATTCTAACCCTAGTCTTGTATCTGGTTCTGAAATAAAGATGAGACCAATCAGCTGAAAGATATCTTGCCAACCTAGCAGTGAATCCTCTACTTAGGCATATAGCAAAGTGAGGAGGTAGGTCTATGATATAAACATCTTGGGGAATGGAGAAATTGGGACATTCATGCAGAGTGAGGCTCAGTTCTTTAATGAATCCCAAGGTACTAACTGATGACCCATCCAATTGAACAATAGGCTTGTCTATTGGCTCATAAGACAATCCTAGTAGGTCTGTTAACTGCTTAGAAATCACAAAACTACTAGCTCCTAAATCTATCATATAGTTATGAACCAGGAAATCTCCAACAATAAGAGTTACATAGAAAGGAGCAGGCTTAACCTATGGGGTAATAGTGGGCTGCAAGTTAGCTTCTTTGGTTAGCTGCTCCTTTTAAAGTGTTTTAGCTAGTAAAACCCTAGGTTTCTCTAAAACACTCTTTTGGTTTGATGAAATCTTAGCCAACTCGCTAAGTATTAGCTCCTTTTGACCAGGGATTGCCAGGGTGTCCATCAAAGGCACATTGATAGAGGTTTTCTTCATCTGCTCCATAATATTAAAAGATCCCAAATTTACTTTAGACTATCCTTTTGGCACAATAACCTCTATTTGTGTAGACACCAACTATGTAGCTGCCTTGACTAGTTCTTTAGCCTCCTTAGACTGGCTTAGGATTGGAGCTTGAACTACTTTGGGTTGTGGATTCACAATAGGATCTTGTTGACTGGTAGAGGCCACTTGTTCAACCTCTAAAGCCTTCTTCTTAGACCTTGTGTTGGCTACAACTAGGATGTAGTTTAGGTCAACACTTGGTGAGAAACTCACCCTGCAAAAATCCTCTTTCTAAAAATTTACCAATGCCACCTCAGGAGTCTGCAACTCATTTGGAGTAACAATCAGACCTTGTTGAACTTTTAGCTCTTGAACTATCTCCTATGGCACCATCACATTGTGTTGCACCATGAGGGCCTGAGCATAGCCATTAGGACACATCCCTTGGATGTGTTTCTAATTGCATGGGAAGCCCCATTGGTATTCTTGTGCCATATTATTTTGAGCTACAGGAACCAGCTCCCTAGAAGCACTAGGAATGTTAGGATTATAAGGTTGGCTGGTTTTTTGGTTATAATTTCTTGCTTGACCTTGCTGGCCTTGTTGGTATTGGGGCCTATTTTGCTGGTAATGATTTTGATAAGGTTGTTGATAGGGTTGTTGGTAAGGTTGGGACTGCTATTTCTTTAGACTAACTAGCTCATTATTAACATTTTGCAAGGCTCTTTTGATCTCATTCAGCTCCTGGGATTGATTTACAACTGGGCTAGCTACTTGTTGAGCAGGAGCTAGGAGGGGTGGAATAGATGCCAAGTTTGGAATTGCTTCAGGAACAGGATGAAGCTTGGGGAAAATAGGCATTAGGGGTCTTGGGGCTATTTTTCCTACTTGGATTAGGCTATTTTCAGCTCTTATGGTGAGATCATATGCTACCAGTAAATTAGTCCCTCCCATGGATTGGATCATAACAAAGATATCACTATTAAGGGCTCTTAGATAGTATAGAAAAGCATGCTGGCTTGAAGGTCTAACCATGGCTAGTATTCTATTCCATGTCCTCTAAAATTTGAAGTTAAAATCCATCATATATTCTTGAGGTGCTCTTTTAATAGTAGTCAAATGCTCAACTAATGAGAGGTGATCTGATTTATCCTTGAATTGGTTGATCAAGGCTTGACCCAACCCATCCCAATTAGCCATGGAACCAACAGCTAAGCCCCTAAACCATTGCACCAGTTTTCCTTTGAGGGAAGCTACCAACAACCTCACAGCTACATTATCTTAGGTTATATTATGAAGGGGGAAAAGGGATGCTACATCTCTTATATGCTCAATGGTTGAGGTCTAATCCTCTCCTATTAAAATAGGCAAACGTTTAAGGGCTGATATAGGTATGTCATTATGCTGCTACAAATTCAAGGGGCTGCCTTGATCAAAAGCTACAAAAGGAAGTTGTCTGGCCATTGGAGGATTAAGGGGAGCTTGATTTGCTGGTGCTACTTGCATTGGCTAGATTTGGGGATTGGTTACAAGAAAGAAAATAGGACTAGGAGTAGAACTAGGAGTATGATTTATAGATTTTGATGCAATATTTTGGGCTACTTTAGACCTCTTTTTGATAGATGGTAGCTCCGTATACACAAAAGGATTCTTACTCTACCTGGTTGGGATCCCACTCATAAGCTTATATACTGATTTGCATAAAACACCATTAGAGTCACCAAGTATGATTTCAAAATGCTGTTACTACTCATACCACACAATAACTTGCATAAATATTTCTAGAAATCTAACTCACCGAGTCTTCTGTCCCACCGGGTGTGCCAAAAACTATTGTCACTAAGGATTGGACCCTATTTTGCTAAGTATTGAACCTAGCAATCCTATGAAACATGGGACTATTCTTAGGCTATGGGTAACCTACCCCAGAATAGACCTCTGGATTAAGGGCCGACTTCCCTTTGGATCACTTGAAACTTATCTAAACTTGGATGGAAAAGGGAGAGAAAATGCATGAAATTAAACAACTACAACTGAAATGAACTAAAGGTGATCCACTGAATTTTGAAGAGAAACCACAATTGAGAATAAGCTTACTCCAATAGAAAAACAAATTTAACTCACAACTCAATCCCACTTTCTCAACTCTTAGTGAAACAAGGTACTTAGAATGCAGAAAAGGAAGAAAACTTCACAAATCTGATATTCTTGATTGCACACAAATCACACTACTGAATCAAGATAAATCCCTGAACACCAACTTGAATTCAAAATGTAGATTAAGGATATAGAAACATCACAATAATCTAGCATATGACTTCAAAAGAAAATCCAAAATTATAGGAGAACAAGAAGGATCAATTTTATTGCTGAAAAGAAATAAGTACAATTGTGTCTCTCAGAGCTACAACACTCATATCAGAGAGAAAGAATGAAGAGCTAACCTCAATCACCAAAAGTGAGAGGTATAAAAGCTAAAACTAAGAATCTGCATTCAAACTCCACTACCTCCTAATAATAGAAAAGTCAGAAAAAGGACCCATGAGGCTGCATCATGGTTAGAATGCTAGATTCCCAAATTCCTAGAGGTGAGGAAAGTTGGACCTAAAAATGGATAGTCAAACAAAGACCACTCTATCCACTAAGTCATGTTTATAACTTATAATCCAACAATGGTTTATAAAAACACCACTTGTCGATACCTTACAATGGGAAATGAACCATGACTTAACATTAAAATTTATCCCACTATGACAAAAGTGGATCTAATATAATCTTAAATGATCTTGACCTAAAAATGGGGAGACGCATTTAAGATACAATTGTATCTCCAAAGACCCACCTATGCCTAAACAACAAAATATGGACTCATGATATATTTTGAAAGACCTCAACCCCTCCCCCCCAAAAAAATAAAATGGGGAGAATATCTAAAATACTTACAATTGAAGTAATTCCATATCATATGGATATATCTAAGCATATATATCCCAACCAAAAAAACCTCCAAACCTTTACCAGGCATAAAATACATAGCAAAAGGGGTAAAGGAATCTTGACCCAAAAGGGGAGAAGAAAGAAAATCCAATGATTATTTTATTCAAACTCCAAAAGCTGTTGAGACTGTGGATCCCTCCCTCGACAACTGGCAACTGTCCATCTCTACTGGCAGTCTCTGAACTCAAAATGGAAATAACAACCCTCAGATTGTGGCACCACACTATTAGGTAGGCACTATTTTGAACATTCATCCTCTCTTTTCATGTAAGATTTGAGGGTATTTGTAAATGAACTCTATATTTGTATTATAGTCTTCATTGCATGGTGAAACTATTGCTCCCCTGTGAATGCATATTCGGTATCATGAATATGGCATTAACGGTTTGTGTACACTATGGTGGCTTTGTAAGAATTAGGGTATCATTCATTATCACTTCATGGCACTGCTTTTTTCTTTTGTTCTCTTTCTTTGAGTAGAGCATGGGTTACATGGAACTAGCTTCTCTATATTTATGATGGCACAATGTATGTATTGTATGTTACTTTGATGGCTCGTGAGCTAGGGCATTAATAGTATTCTGGGGTACTAGGGCATGGTATCAATGGCATTATACTTTGAATTTCTCCACATTTGATTGCTAGCATGTATTGGCATTTATGTTTTTAGCTCCTTCAAGGACATGATAATGGCACTGTTGCTTTAATTTATGAGGCCCGAGAGCTTAAAATAGGGCATCTCTCACCATTGTATATGTTCATTGCATTTGGCATGGAGGTTTTTGGTGTTAGTTTGAACCACTATTCATATTGTATTGTATTCTATTTTGGGCATCACTTGTCAAGATATTATTTCACTGAGAGGTCCCATGACCTGCGGGTAGGGCATTGTAAATGAACTATTATTGATACTTTGGTGCTAGTGTGTCCATTTTGTTTTACTGCTTGTATTCAGTGGCATTGCATATGTACTGCTTCATTCATCCGCTGGTGCTATGAATAACTAGGGCATGGGCTTTATGTATCTATTCACCATTTTTATCTAATTTTTAAACAACCATTGATAGAGGGACTTGTTAATGGCTTGAAACCCTTATCAAAGTCGGGGTCTATCTTCAATTTGATCCTTTACTTGATCACCATGGCATAGCCCGTGGGCCCATGGTCTGCCGCACACACCTTGATCATAAATTGGAAACCTTTTGAAATACACTGTTCCTAGCCCATGACCCACAGGTACAATCACTGCTTGGTATTTTCTATTGGTAGCTTTCATCTTCATTTGCCTCATACTTTGGAGCCATGTTGTGCTGAGTCTCATTTGTGGGATGCAATGTCAAGCTTTCACTCATGTTAATTGATACTATGCATGCATTTGTTAGCCCGTGAAGAGATACTATGGTGGAACACAATGAGGCATCCATTTATTATGGATCATGGTATATATTGTTGTAGATGTTTACTCCTTGTCATGATGATCCAATGCCAAAATTCCCATCATCATGTCACTTGATTATGGTGTACATGCTCATTTGTCCCAACTTATCTCCTCTGTTGCAATGTTATTGATTTAATTGGCATGATTTCAAACCTTTTTTGATAGAGCATTGTGTTCATTTGGTCTTTATGATATAGCCTGAGAATAGATACTATGGTGTTATTTGTGGTTATTTTGAAAGCACTAGGCCTTTGTTGTTGACTGTACCACTTATCTATTGCATGCGAGATGACCCCAAAGAAGAGTGAAAATGATACTACCTTTACAATTAGACTATATTTTACTATCATTCTATTGTCATATAATTCCTTCTCTATCATGCTGATGAAGTATAATGTGCTTTGCATGTTCACACCCATGGAAAAATAGGGGTACTGCATTTTATTTCTTACTTGATGCCCTATTTGGTTTATCATTTTTATCATGTTCATGCCCAATATACATATTTGATATGCTCATGCCATAGCATAATGTATTGAATGCATGCTTTGGAGTACATCTATGCTGCAGAGTATCCTTCCTTTAGTACATAGATTCAGGATTAAACACACCTCCATCATGAATGTACCCTATTTCTCTATCATGTTGATGAAGTGTACCTCCTAACACTGCTAGTGCTCCATTTTTTAATACATTTCATGTCATCTGAAGATGATATTGTGCAGATTTGAGTATTTATTTCTCTATTTTTTTATTTGACTTGATGCACCTTGTAAGCTCTTTTGCTAGTGTTTGACCATGCTTCATTGATCCCCACTAATGTTGAATCATTTGGATGTCCCTTTCTTTGTACATACAGTGTGTTCTCTTGGCCCTTGATGCGATCATGAGGTTTCCCTATCATGATCTGCATCAAGGGCCGAGGTCATTCATGGAATTCATTATTGGATTAGCTTCCCTATATCTACACATGAAACAAACACATCAGTGAAAACATGGTGCCCTTTGTTCTTTGGAGCCTTATGCACATGCCCTGAGCACAACCTTGATTAGAGGTGCATGGTTGAGTGTACATATGCATTCTGTAGATATTGTGATACCAGCCATTGCATAGATCCATTGGATCTAACCCATCTCCCCTCATTTCTTCTTCCAGGTTCTGGATCTCAGGAGCTCACTAGATAGGAATAGATCCGGACACCACTACTAGGAAATGTCTTTTACCCCAGTATTTAATAATTTTTCCTTTATGTATATGTATACTCATTCCTTCAATTATGGTAACTATTATGCTCACGACCTGTGTGAGCTTAGATAGATGTTTTCCTTTCAGTTCCTTCCCTTTTGTACAGTATACATACATGCATGTGTAGCTTTAGATGCAGTTCATTTCCTTTTACTTTCATGTACTCCTCAAAATGAAATGAACACAAACTTAAAGAAGATCACCTAATAACACAAACTAGGTTATTGTAGCATCATCTAGTAATTAGGCCTCCAATCTAAAAATGAGAAAAATATGGTAACACTTGGTTAGCTTAGTTTCCATTTCATTGCACGATTTTGATTTTTTGAACCTCTAATGTTTTACTGGAGTGTTGTGTCTATAGCTAAGTACAAAATTCACACACACAATTGGGACTACACAATGTGATCTTTCTTGGGAGTTTGATGCCCATTCTATCTAGGGGCATCCTTTGTACATACTTATTGATCTTGAAAAAATCCAAAAAAATGATTTATTGTCAAAAATTATAAAAATAAAAAAATGTCTTGAAAAAATGATCATCTTAGTGAAAACCTAGCAATAGGCGCTTTGATGTATCTCAAAAAAAATATATATTCCAAAAATTTAAAAAAAAAAAAGAAAAAGTTTCTTGGTGAAAACCTGGAAATAGGCGCCTTGGTAGCAAAAATACAAAAAAATTATAAAAAGTCCTGGAAATGAAAAATAAAAAAAATAAAAATTTGCAATAAAAATCCAAGTGGTGAAACTTGGAAATGGGTGCTACTTGAGGCCTTTGCACCTTTGTTTCTTAGCACGCATTTTCTCCATCATGCCTTGTCCTAGTTGCCTTGGTTTAGAATTGGTCTTTGTCTTTGTCTAGGGGGCATAACTATGTTAGCTTTGGTCTCTTGGTGTGTTAGTCTTTAGGATACCTCACAAACTGTGTTTTTCAGCACAACCCCTAACATCGAGTGTTTTTCAACACTTCTCGGCTTGGTCTTGCCTAGTTTTTTCATGTGATCTTACCTACTTGCAAGCATTTGATCCTTATCCTCAGAACTCAGTATCAGTTAACACACTTAAATTTTTAAACATAACACTTAATGCTTGAGCTATGTCATGATATTTTTCTTATGTGCTGACTGTTATTAATTTTCATTGAGTGTCCTTGTCTAATAAGTCTCTTCAGGATGCATAGCTAGAGGACATGGAGCATGGCGCATGTGTTTATTTTCTTTCTACTTGTGGGTGTGGTCTTGAAGTTCTAGAGTGTCTCTTGTTGTTCCCTTGAAACACTTAGGAGATTTTAGGCATCATCCTTGACTATTTTTTCACAACCGTTCTTATGGTCATCCTGACATCTATGCCTTGATGTGAGCATGGTTTTGCTACATTAAATTGGGTAAGCTAACATCAAATTCATCTTGACCTTTATGTCTTTAATGCTTATGTTAGAATCTTTCCACATTCCAATTCGATATAAACCACATTCATATCTTCATAGTTGTGCTTGTGACTAGTGATGGTTGTGTGATTTTCCAATGTCTGTTAATAATGGCCCAATGATGAAAATAAGTTCCTTAACATTCTCTAATGAGTGATGAACACAAAATCCTATGTTACAGTTTCTCTATTGCAAGTACACCTTTGCATTTTCATGTAGCTTGCATTGTTAGACTTCATGCTAATTTTCATTTTTAGGCTGCATTAGGAGTTTGAGAGGGTTTTCCTTCATCTTTCTTTTTGAATTTTAATCAACTATGGTCATGTTTTGATCTTCATTTACTTATCTTCTTTCGTGATCTCAATCAAAATTTCATAGCTTAAACAGTTGATTGATTTTGAGGCGTCCTCTTTCTTGAGGAAAATTCTCTCCCTTCTCTTCATTTCTTTTCACCTCTTCCAAACTTATATCTTCCATTCACTTTCACCCCACTACTTTTCTTCTAATTCAACCTTGGGGCATAAAATTTCATGCTTAATGATCTACCTTGGTTCTGTGATCCTTATAACTTTCATCTTATGTCAAGAACCTTATCTTTAGTTTGATTTGATCAAATTTATCAATTTATTGTTTCTCGTCTATCTCATTTCGATTTCAATCACGAGGGGGCAGTACCTATCAAACTTCAATCCTTGATTCAAGTTTATCAATCTTATCAATTTCTTTTCTTGGGGCAACCTTTCTTGAGACTTGACAATTACCTATTTACAAGGGTGTTGGCTTTGTCTGTTTCAATTAGCTTATCTTTTTCTTGATGTGTTCTCGTCTGTCGATCATATGTCTGGGTTGTTTTATGATCCCAAATCAATCTCACATTTCAACTTCAATCTTTGATTACATGTGTTCCCATGAAGATCACACATTAGTCAAAGAGGGGCAAATATATGCACCCTATAATGGTCACCTAGACTTTGGGCCCCCATTCATCAATTTATCAATTTCTTAAATCAATGCTTTGTAATATTTTCAATTTAAATCAATTTCCTTGATCAAATCATAATTAATTCAAATATTTCAATATTTCCTAAGGTTTGATCATTTTATCCTAAGTTTTATTTAATTAAGAGAACATGCTCCCTTTTGATTAAATAAAAAAATATTTTAAATTAAATAATAAAATCACTTTATCCTAAGCCACATTTAATTAAAAGAATAAATCTCTTTTAAATAAATAAAAAATATTTTAATTAAATAATGGAAACCACTTTGCTAAAAATAATAAATAATAATAAAATAAAAAGAAAAAGAAAAAGAAAAAGACTTTTTGTCTACACATTGAATGCACAATTTCCAAGATGAGTGGAATCTCCTTTTGCCTCTTAATCTCTTCCACACATCTTTTTGCCTCTTAACCATGTCCATTGATTTTGCCTCTTAAGAATCTTGAGCACATGGATTAACCAAGATTTAATCTCCACCATTGCTCATTTCTTTTTGCCTCTTAATCTTGACCGTCCATTCATTTCTAAATCCTTTATAAGGAGCCCTCTCCTTCTCATTTATGCATGGAGATTTTAGAGATCAAGATTTATGTTATTGTTATGCAGGTTTGGAGAGCGATTTTGGAGGAAAATTTGAGCACTTGAGCTTAGATATTGCAACTTCTCTTTTCTTGGCTTCTTCTCTCATTCTCCATGGCAATCCATTTAGATTAATCTTGCACTTGCATATTAGATTAGATTCATATTTCTTTTCATAGGACAATCTTGCATAAGCATTTTCTTTCATAGATTAGTTTGCTTTCATGCATTGTTATCATATAGAATAGCTTCCATTTTCATTTGCATGCATACTTGATGATCATGGAGACTAGCATTCTTTCTTTTCTTCTTTGAATCTCTCATTTTATGGTGTACTTGCATGGGCACAAACTAGGTCTAATCTGAGGGCCTCCATTACAAACCCTTACACTCCATGAATAAAGAGTTATGAGTCACCATTTGAGACCTCATTCTTGATCAATCTTGGATTTAATGAATCATAGAAGTGTGTCAAAATTTTAGCACACATTCAACACTAATGGGTATACATTCTCATTTTCACCATATTTGATGATGAATCATGTGGAGGACATAATGCAACTAGGTGTCTCCATGAATCTTGCAATCCCATGTTCTTGGTTAATTCTTCACAAGACACAGATTGAGAGAAAAATTGAAGGCATGTGGAGACCCTACAAGGATCTTGGGCATATTATAATATGAATTAATGTAGTTTAACATAAGGATTGATTTATGTTTTCCTGTCTATAGACATATTGGAGAAGTTGAGAGAAAACCATTAGTCTATTAGTACATTGCCTTACTTTTGGAAGATTTCTTCTATTGTAAGTAATTCTTATAACTATGTGATTTGGAATGTCTTTTAAAAAATTTGTAGTCATGCTTTAGATGTGGTGGCATGAGCTGCATGGGATCCATAATTTTTGAAGAAACCATTCTATGAGAATATTCATGGTCACTCTTGATGAGCTGTATTTTATGTTATTGGTCACTTTTTCAAGTTCTACATGCAACTAGTTTCAATAGTGAATTTAATTGAAGGGCTTCTCAAGGAACTCCTAGAATTGGATTGTATCACTTCAAAATTTCCATATGAAAGTTTCAATTTCTTTGGTCATTATGTGCAATTTTTCAAAAGAAAAATGAAAAAAGAAATAACTTCTAACAATGAAATCCTTCAAGTGTTCTTAGAAAACTACAATTTGAAAACTATTTTGTGGAAAACTGTAGTTGAAATAAATTCTTAGTGATGAAAAAAAAATGACAATGCCACTAAGAGGTGAGTAAATTAAAACTGGATTTCTAGTGGTCACTTGTCACTATCAAAAATGAAAAAAAAATGAAAAGAAAAGAAAAGAAAAAAGAGGGAGAGAAATGCAATAATTGGTTTGAGCTAAGAATTTTTTAGGAACACTTAGATGATTCTATGGTTATTTAACTCTCTTGGTATTTATAGCATCTAATGTTGCTCACTTTTGAGGCTATGCCTTAGTTTCTGGTGATTACCATGACATTGATCACCTATAGCAAGTGCTGCACTTTCAATTGAGGTGTTACCAAAACTGCATTCAGCTCCCATCAATTTGATTTATATTGGTTCAATATGATGGAGATCTTTCATAGAGATGTAGTTCTAGTCACCATTTTTGTTTCCTTCCTTGCTAGCGGTTCACAGTTATTCAGTTTTTTTGGCTACCTAATCTTGGCATAATTGGACATGCAAGTTGGTAAAATGATCAGTTTTATTTTTCATTATTTTATCTCTTAAATTTATTAATATTTCTTATTATATTAATTATATATGCAATATCCATACCTATCCTCTCCTTGTTACCCAAGGAAGTTCAACCCTTTAAGCTTGGGGGAGGTATAACATTCTTATTACCTATCAATACATCCATTATTTCACTTTATCTTTATTATCCCTTCCATTATTTGACCCTTCATAATCATTCATATTACTTATCATTTCATCCATTTTAGTTACCTCTTGAAATTTTAATTAAAGAAATGATTCCTTCTAGAGATAGAATTTCAAGCAATAATGCTATGAGAGATTTTAAAAATTGGAGAAAAAAAAATGAAAAAATAAAAAAGAAGAGAAATTAAAAATGAAAAATGAAAAATGAAGAAAAATAAAAAATTGGAGATATCAATATTGAAACAAAAAATTGTCATGAAGGGCATTGTGATTATGCATGAGCTATAATAGTCAAGGGTGATGAAGAGGTCCAAAGCTATGAATCCAAAAGGATACAAGTTCAAATCAAAGACCTCGTGATCATAATGATTGCATGATGACGTGAAATATGCTAAGTTGGGGGGAATGAGAGAAATTTATGGCCTATTTCATGCACCTTCATACCCATTCCAACATTCTATTTCCATTCTATATCATACCATTTTATCACCTTTATGTTGCATATGGTTACATATATATAAGAGGTATTTAAAAAGAATTGTTATTTTATGTCTTGGAAAATATATCATGTAGCATGCTTCTTATCACTTTTTGTGTAGGAACCTTCCTTTCACTCAGCATTACCACATGGATTGTACTCACATTTAATTCTTCCATGTTGGACATATTTATGTGTTCATGATAATTCCATGGTTACTAGGTTGAGCATGCACTATCTATGATTTCAACTATAGGTGTCTTCCAATTTATGTTGTTGCTACATTCCTATACAACTCAATTTGTGACTTCTCCAAATGACTAGAAATAAAAATTAGAATTTACAATCAACACTTTCCACATAAGTGAGGGAATCAAATATCAGTCCATTTCCTATTTATTTCTACCATTGTAACAAGATTTTTTCTAATATGTACCCACTTCGGCTCATGCTCAAATGTTCCTAGTCAAAAATATGCTAGATAAGAATAGTCAATTTTATGTTGTAATTTTCTGACAGATGAGGATGAATCTAGAAAATTCAAGACTTGGGTTTTGTCCAAAATGAGTCCAATTAAGTGTCTCCACTAAGACATCGTAAAAAATGAAGGATTTAAAAGATATAGGTGATTTTCTAAAGGCAATATTTCCTAATTTATTGTTGTGGTCAATTGTCAAATTTTCCTCAATTGAAAAACCAAATTCAATACCTATTTTCAAGTGGTTGGCATTGGAGAGATCCTTGACATGTGATCTTGTTTGTATTAAAAACCATTTTGTAATATTATCATAGATTAAGAAGTCCGATTTGGGGAGAATAGTTTGTGGTAAACAATGCAATTTTCAATTGTGTGGGGAACCAAAACTCTTCTCATAACTAGTTGTTGTTATGAAAAAAAAATTTAATCTGTGGATAGTTGTAAAGGTCTTAAAGGATGAATTCTTGTAAGCATATTTATATATGCGAGAGTAGATTTATATAAGTCATTTGTAATATTTCCTAAGCAATAAAAGAACATTTTTCATGATCAAAGCAGTGTAGAAAAGAATTCATTCTCCTTCACCAGATGTACCGAAGAGGTTGGACCCACTTATTGGGTTGTGTTTTATTTTCTATGTATTGTTTGTTTTTAGATTTTAAACTCTAATAATCATGTGATTTAAATTTTAGTAGTTTATTCTAATAAAAGGTTTTCAAGTTTGAATTTAGTTTGTAATAGTTCATTAAAAAATAGTTTCAACTATTATTGATTTGATGAGAAGTTTTGTTAATAAATTGTTTGTTTTATTTTAGAATTTTCTTTTTGTCCAGCTCATGTCAAGAGGAAATGATAGTTCTTGTCATTGGGATCATTTTGATTTGCAATAGGTTTAATTTCATAGATGCATTCATGACCACTCATCTTGCTACCTACAGCCCTTGTGCAAATATCCACAACACTTTTCACAAGTTTACATCCCAGATTGACACGTATAGACCAAACTAAAATCCAGTATTAAACATTAAAACTATTTCACTCTTTGCCTCAGTGTTGTACTATCAATAGAAATGGAATTTATCTTTCATTAATATATTCTTATGAGTATTATAAATTTTGGGAGGGGAGAAAGTTCCTTCATTTTTAAAAGTTTCATCTCTACGTAAATTAGGTAAGATGACAATTTATTTAGGAAGTGCATGGCATCACCCCTTGCTAAAATATCTTGATAAATAAGAAAATTTCTAGGAGAGGATTGAACATATTTCTTCATCAATGTATTAGTATAGGGGTTTTCAATGTCTTATATATCTTCCTCTAGCACTAAGTATCCATATGAGGAGAATAAACTTTGCAAGAGGAAAAGGTACCCATCTAATCATTATTTATAGAAGTGTTTTAAAATGTAGAACATGAAACACATGTCAAATCCTTTAGGAAAGAAAAGTATGCTAAAAAAAATTTTGATAGTTCTATGGAGTAATAAATGAGAATGAAATGGATAAATGAAAGCAATGGTAAATGAAAAATGAAATTAATTAAAACACTAAAAAAAATATGTAAGGTGTCTTACCCCAACTAAGATTGTTGATGAGATTGTTACTCTACTGATACTATGATGGTGAGAATGAACAAAGTAAACTGATCAATGAAACATATGTAGAAGGATTGGTTAAGTTATTATGTTATCACTGATGTCAAGCTTGTTGACTTATTTATTTCAAGTTTCCATATCAATCTGAAATATGTGATGTTGAGTAAAGAAATGGTTGGTAAAGGAAAAAGATGAAATAAATAAGTGATGTTAAGTATGAGAGCTTAAATGGGTAATTGTTAAATCGGTCTATGACAAGGTAATATTGATTTGATTATTTTACATGATTTGATGAAGTATTAGAATGATGCACACGTTCGATATAATGGTGGGTAATGAAGGATTGAAGTTGTAAAACAAAAAGATGAGGAAACTATGTCTTCTATTGAGGTACAAATGGTTGTCAATAAATACATATATTGGTTGGTCACAGTTAACTAAGTCAATGTTAACCGAGTATATGATACCAAGAAGATGAACTTAATCAAGTAGATGAATTTGGTTGATTAAACAAGAAATCAATAAAAAGACGACATCATGTGAAGATCTAGATTCCTCTAGAAGATTCTAAGGAAGAAACAAAGTTAGTTAATGAAATCAACATATCAGAATTATTAGGTAAATATACATGGTCAAGATATGATGATTGGTTTGAGATCTAAGAAAAGTTCAAGTTTCAAGGTAAAGATATAGTTGGCAAGAATCATAAAACATTTTACCAAGCTACAGATTTGATCGAATGTATAAGATTAAGTGGTGAAAAGGATTAAGCAGAAAAAATAATCTATACAAATGATGATCATGATGATCATATTCTTAATATTCATTCTGAATTGTTGATTTGAAGATAGCTAGAGGAGATAGCCGAATTAGAACTAAAGGATAAACCGAGCATAACAAAGTTGAAGGAAAGTGATGAGATGAAGAATATTTCTTGATCAGCTAAGAAGTAAAAGTTTGAAGTGTTAGAAATAGGGAATACTGAGAGGGGGGGGTGGATCAGTATTCTACAAACTTTTACTTTTGCCCAATTATGGATATAACAAATTATCTTAACGCATGCATAACATAGAAAGCTAAACAACATGCATAGGAATAAAATAAAAGAACTCATAACACATTATTTATTCTCAAGGAAACCTTGGCCAAGGGAAAACCTTGATGGGGATAGTACCCACAAAGTTCCACTAATCACAAGTATCTTGTTAAGGATGTTGACCCTATTAGGAGTCTATTACATGCATATAGTGTCTTAGTCCTGATTAAGGGACTATAGGCCTTGTTAGAAGCCTCTACCCTATTAGGAGTTGGTAGTACAAAATGTGATTACCAGATGAGCCCACTACCCAAACAAGTAATATACAATATTTATTGATTACAAAAATAAGTCAAGGTACATAACCTTATACTGCTTGCATCAATATCTCTTTGTTTCTCTTTCACTATCACTATTACATACACATATTCATTACTCCTCTTTACAATTACATCTTTACATATCTTTATACAAGTTATTAAGATTCATAACTTTTCCAGTCGGCTATCATATTAAAAAATATTTTTATCCAAGGGTTAACATCTAGGATTTCATCCCTTTATATTGTTAAGTCATTATTTTGATAAACAAAATAATCCCTTAACTCTTTATCAATTTTGTCTTCATATTATGTCCTATCGGCTTAACAGTGTCTTTAGTAAAACTGTCATAACTTCTTCTGTACATGTCATACTAACTTGCACTCTGAGGTGAATCCTCAATAGTCACCATAGTGTCTATGTTCAAGTGCACAAGAACTAAACTTACTCCAATCCACATTGCCAATCAAAACTATCTTTGGGTTCACTGGCAAAAACACACTATCTCATACTTAGACAATTTGCAATGCGCTCTGTCATACTAGCTCTCTGACTTGTGCGATCTTCATGTAGATCATATGTTGACATAATGAAAACATCTATGTAACCAACTCAGTCAAATTTCCAACAATTTCCCCCTTTGTCATTGGTGGCAACATATGAGAAAATTGGCTAAGTCTAAGACTCCAAAATTTCAAAATTGTGGCCATAATACAAAATATGTATATACTGTCCTTATGACTTCATGAATCCTCTCTATATACTATAATCCCCCTAAGAGTATGTATCCTTATCAATTTTATTCTATATATCTCTCCCCCTTTGATAGCAATGACAAAAAAAGGTAAGGAGGGTTACAAAACTGTGTTCACAAAAAGTTATACCTTGATTCAATATTGCAAAGCTGGTAGGCTGGTAACACAATCTGCAAAGTTAATCTTCATGGCCTCTAACTGTTTCTCCCATGATTTCTTAGTTGAATTTTCCACACTGAGTAGTGTGCACAATCCATAAGATGTAATCTCACATGCTTGAAGATTCTCATAATTAAACTTCTGAAAAGATGTCTTGGCTAAAAGACATTCTTCCAGTTGCCCTTCAATAATGCTCAAGTTTATAGAAATGTGCTCTCTTAAAAAAGTGAACCTCTTCAGCTTCCTGTCCTTGTCATCTTGAAAAACTCTTATTTCATCATAAATCTTGTCGATTTTATTCTCAATATCAAATATCTTCACATTGGGGCTTGAAAGAAGGTTTGTCTCATTCTGAATTTCTGCTTCCTTCATCTTCATCTTCTAAACTTCCTCTGCTACCAAGTTCTCTGATTTTGTACACTAAATGTACAAAGATTTTCCTCTTTCTAAATTCTTTCTCAAGTCCTTTATGTAGATATCAAGGTTATTGATATCATTCCTGATATTCTGACTAATGTCCAAAAGTGTTTTGGCCTCATAAGCTGCTTGAGCTTTCATCTTTGCTATATAAGATAAATTTGTAAACTCATCATCAAAAGTGTTCATCACTTTCTTTGCTCTTTCCAGAGGGTCATCTTCTACAATTTGTGTAGTTATAATGCCTTGTAACTTCTTAGTAAGCTCCTTCAGGCATCCTTCAAGACTCTTTACTTTCTTGTTCTTTCTGATGATCTTGTTCAAAGATGTGATCAATTCCATCTGATCAACATCATCTACTTCCTTTCCCAAATTCTCAATCATAGAACCAATTTGATTTTTCTTGCCAGTCTCATGTGTAAGAATAATTTCTTCTTGAGTGGGAACAAGTACTAATTTCTCTGTCACTTTAGGTTCTACAATTTTGGTTTTTGTCTTCTCTTCTCCTTTCGTACTATCCTACTCTTCAAAAGCTATATTGTCAGCAATGTTTTCAAGATTCTTGAATAAGTTATCATCACTATCCAAGGTGATCTTTGTTCCTTCAACATTCATGGCTTCATCCTCAATATTTATGGCTAGTGGAGAAGGAATGTCCTCTTGTTCTTCTTCTTTTGCTTGATCTTTAGATTCTGCTGCAACTGATGGTTCTCCAACATTCTCTGACATAACCTTAAAGATTTCTTGCTCTATTTCTGTGTTAATTTCTTCATATTTACCTCCCATAATTTGAATAGTTCTCTTCTTGGTTCTCAAATGGGTGTTTAGATCCTTCATGATCTATTTGAAGAGTTCATCTCTCACAACACAAAGTTTTCTTACAAGATTTTCTCTAATAGTTATATCTTCCTTTGATGCTCTCTTCTTTCTATTTACAAGTTTCCTGTACAAGTCATTAGGTATCTTACCCTAAATTGTATCAAATTTCTTATCAGATAAAATCATATACTTCACCACTGCATTTTCTAGATCTAGTCTTTCTACATAATCATAGAGAACATAATATTTGTTCATCTTTGTAATGTCTCCATCTTGAATAATCTATTCATTAACCTTTTTAATTCTAGGTTTCCAAGTTTTCTTCTTAACAGGAGTGTTTTCATCATCTTTGATTTCTACAATTTCCCTTTGAATTGGTGGCACCAATGTCTTCTGCCTCTTACCTGGTCCATTAGCAATCTCTTTTATTCTTTTGCTAGGTGTGGAGGAGGTTGATCTAGTGGATTTTCTTATTTCTTGATCCTTCTCTGTTTCTTCCACTTTCACCTTAATTTGTGTTCCTCCTTGCTGTATTGCAATTGATGATAGAAATGGCACATACAAAACTTCTTTTTGTCCAATTTCTCTAAGTGCTACTTCTGTTTGCTTGGCTACCAAGAACTCATGTTTAGTCATCCCTGTATCTTTTAGAATTTTCTTGATTGTACTCTCAACTCTTTTCTTTGACTATTTCTCTTCAAGGATGGTCTTTGCAGAGTTGAAGTTCTCCTCAAAGGTTCCAAACTCGTTACTATGATTATCTATCTTGCACTTAAGTAGTCTACTCACATATTCTTCTATCTCAATCTCAGATATTTCATAGCCAAGAGGGTCTATGAACTCTATTCTAGGTTCTACTGCTTTAATGTATGTAAAGTCAGTATCAACCATGAAACATATCTCATTTTTATGTTAGAGTAATTATCCATTCACTTATTAATTAGATCACTTTGATTTAATTAAGTTATCTATTACTCTAGTTTACTTAAGCTATCTCTTAGGTGCATATAATTAATACTTTATGTAGACACCGAAAAATCCTTCAAAAAATAAATTATTTTTGTTTTCTGAAAATCCTTGATGACATCATCATTTATTAATTAATTAATTATTTAATTAATTTATTTATTTTTATGGCATTAAATCCCTCTCTCTTAATTAAAAATCTTTAATTAAGGAAATCTAGCCTAAAAATGTCATTTGGACATTATCCCTAATTTATTAATTATTTAATTAATAAATTGACCAAAAACTTCAAAAATAAATTAATTTATTTTTAATTTATTTTTTATCCCAAACTTGGCCAATTTCCTTAAGACCACTAACCTCTTCCAAAATCTTCTAATCCCTTCTTAATTTCGATTAAAAGGCTAATCCCATCTTTTCTAACCCTAATCCCAAGGTTAAATATTTAATTAAGGTTAAATATTTAATTTTCATATTTATTGAAAATATTTTAATAAATATTCTTAAAACTTAAGCTTTTGGAATGAATAACTTTTATTCCATGAAACTAAGGAGAAATCTAGACTCTTCTAGAATCTTCTCAAATCCACCCTCTTCACCCATCCTAATCCTTTTTTTGTCCTAATCTAATCCTAATCCTACCCTTAAACCTTTGTGCAATCCTAACCAAGCTTAAGACTTTCCTAAACCAAAGCAAAGTCTTTCCTTCCAAATATCTCAACCACAAAGCATTTATTGCTTCCCCAAAGTCTTCAAAGCCTCTTAAAGCCCATTCATTGCTCTTACAAGCATTTATTTGGAGAGTTATGAGCTTGGAGCCCCCTTTGTTGACTCCTCTTTGCCCTTCCCTTCATCCACTCACCTTGTGACATATGTCACCTCCTGATTGGCTGAGAACTAGCACAATCCATGTGCTTCCCTTTGAGTGAATCTTGGCCTCTCTTAAGGATTTCAATCTTGGCCATTCATTCCTCCTACCCCAAGCCTTTAGAAATCCTATAAATACCCTCACTTCCTAAGGCAAATCATCTTTCAACTCTCAAACTCAATAGCAAAGTTATAATGCCATTTTCATTCTAGCATAAGCATAAACTCATCATTTTTAGATCATTTTCAAGCTTAAATCACATCTAAATTAGCTTAAATGGATTAACATAGATTCATTTCTTGTTTTAATCTTAGTTCTTTCATTTAGCTTTGCATATTTGTGTGTTCTTGAGGCCTTTGAGGCAAAATAGGTTTCTCATACCTATTTTGTGTCATTTTGGGTCTTCTTGATCCTCAAATCATCATTTATCTTGCATGCTCCAAGTGCTTGAGTTTGCACACCCACATCCATTTATATCCAAGCATATCAAACGGTGCATGGGCGCATCCGTTTTAGGCTTAAACTGAGGTGGCTTTGATTTTAGTTTGTTTACCTTTAAATTTGATTTGATTATATGCTATGACGTTTGTTTGTCTTTGGCCTTCAAAACAAGTTTAGGTGCATGCTCAAATCCTAGTCAAGCACTTCAAACAGATCTACCTAAGGAAGGTAAGTATCAAAATCCTTGTGCAAGGACCGATTCCAAGGGGTTTACCGGGTCGCCTCAAGATTACTCACCATTTGTATTCCCTTCTGGGGGATACCAAGCTGTGGGCAAGCGATTTTGATACTCACCTTCCTTAGGTAGATCTGTTTGAAGTGCTTGACAGTCAAAGACTCCGTGAAAACACTTGTTGAAACATACACTTTCAAAGCTTTGTCAGAGTCAGTTGCCTTTGTTTGAATCCCGCAGGGTTGCTTTGTCCCTTGCAGAGATTTCTTTGACTTTAACTTTTGCCATTGGAAACCTTTGTCTCAAAATCAGAACCCTCTTTTTCCAAGTGATGCCCAGCAAGAACAAACATCCTAAAGCAAAGTTGCCCAAATCCCAAGCCTATCAAGAGCGAAAAGTTGCCAAGAAGAACACCAAGACCTATCAATCCACTATCCAAGCAACCAAAGCTGAAGAAAAGTCCCAAGCCAGACTTGAGAACATTGCCCATAACGCCCGCATCAAACAGTTCACCTTCCGTTTCTGAGTTAACCATCAATTTGTCAACCTTGAGCCAGAAGATTAGCCAAATCCTTGTTCATGTCTTGTTCCATCTTCGGATCCTGAAATCTTGTCTCAAACAGCCTTGCATCTTAGTTTCATCCTAGTTTCACCCTTTGCATCAGCATCAAAACCCTAGTTGCATCTCAAGAACATCATAAAAGTTGCATTCATCTTCCTACCAGCATTCTAGACTTAATCCTTGTCATTTGCATTATCCCTTTAGATAGAGCATTGTCCCTTCACCCTTCAATACCTTTTCCACCAGCATCCCCCCATCAGCTTTCCATATCTTTCCGGCAGATCCACCATCTTTTGCTCCAAAATCCAGAGATCCACCAACACTTAGTGTTCTACCTTTTGAGTTGTTCCTATCCTATATCCAAGATCAGAGACCATCATCCTCTTTTTGACACAACGTGTTGTCATAAAGAAATCAAACCTTGTCCTTGCATAGCCATCATCTCGAGCAAGAGATTGGAGTGTATTGATAAGAAACTTGTTGACCAAAGATCATCAGTCTATCCTAGGTTGACCCCATCATATCTCTGATCCTCCATTTGGGAAAAACAACAGCTCATTTGTTGACCACTCAGTAATCTTTCACCAGCTTTCCACCAGCAACCTATCTTTCCTCCACCGTCTTGGTCCATATCTGTTCCATCCAGCTTCCATCATCGCTATCTTGATCCCTATCTTTGCATTTGCATCTTAGAAGTCATCATCTTTAGAAGTTCATCAACTTTGCATCCATCAACATCTTTTAGCCAAACATCTTGCATCCATTTAGCACTTGCATCTCCATGCCTGTTGAGACCAGATCTTGGAAAAGAAGGAGCATGAATCCTTATCCACCAACAACCTCATCTGATCCCAACCTTTTCACCAACGCCATGATGACCTACAATCCCCAGATCCAAGCCAGTAACCCATGTGAAGATCCAAACATCCCTTCATCCCCCTTGGCAAACCAAGCATTTGTAAATCCTCCAGAAAGCCCACCAGCAACCAATGCCCTTGTACCACAACATCAGCAAAGCACATTTGCCCACTATTTGCCAGAAAGTACCTCCATCCCACCATCTCTCTATCCACGCATCCCCATCAAAACTATCCAAGTTTCAGCACAAGCGTATTCTCCATTTGTCTAATCATTCCCCGATCCTATCATACAAACACCCCAAGAGCTTTCCACCATTCCCCTTTTCTTGCAAGGAAGCCTCGCCAGTCCCACAACACAAGCTGCAGCACCATCCGCTCCATCTCATACCCCTTTTGCTTCATCATCTACTATGGCCGCCCAAGCCCAAAACCAACACTTAACCCAAAGTCAACTTCCACCTCTCACACAAGCTTTTACACAAAAAGCTTCGCCACCATCCGCAAGTCAAGCAACGCCTTTCACCATCAAAGGAGCACCGTCACCCTTCACCCCCCAAGCACCCATACCTTCTTCTTTGGGGTTAGCGCAATCGCTTCCCATTCCAACCTCATCTTTCTCTTGGGTGTTCCCTTCATTTTCCTCCTCACAAGCATCCGTTCAACCACAACCTCAACAAGCTCCTTTCTCTCAACCATCATTCGTGTCCCAAGCTCCCGTTGCTCCTACCATTCCATCATCCGCTGCAGTGCACCCTAACACAAGCTCTCAGTGGGGCCTTACACAAGAAGAAATGAAGGCATGGGGGATCCCATCTCAATCCCCTACATCTATGGTTGCAAGTCAACAAACTACCTTCGCCCAAGCAGCACAGCAGTAACTACCCCAACCACCGCTGGCTTCAAGCTATTCGTCCCAAATCCCAAAATCCTTCCAGCAAGTTACACCACCTCAATAGCCAACTTTCCCTAGCTATCTTACCCCATCACCCTTTGCTTCTAGCTTCCCCACATCTGTTCCACCTCTAAGTAATGCAGGCATGCACCCAGCTTATATCAGCCAAACCCAAAGCCAACCTCAGCAACTACCACCATCATACCCGCAAGCAGCATCATTCTAACAGCCTCCCCCACAGCAACCACATGTCCCCTTTCAGCAAACACCCATCCTTCCTCAACAACAGCAAGTCCCTTGCTATCAGCCTCAGCAACAAATTTCTATCATCCCCCAGCAACAACAAGTTCCCACTCATCAGTTACAACAAGTTCCTAATGTGCAGTATCAGCAAGTAGTCCCACAACAACCGCCAGTTCAACAACAGCAAGCAGCCCAACAACATCAAGCAATTCCATATCATTTACCACAATATCCCCCTATGCCAAACCAGTAATATCCCCAGCAACCATTGCCCCAAAATCAGTTCCAACCCATTTATCCACAGCAAGCACCATATTCAGTTCCACAGCTTCCATCACAAGCAGAAGTCCCAGTTCCCTCGCCACTCAATGCTGAGTGGGAAGCAATGAAAAATGCTCTAAAGGAGCTACAAAGTGGAACAGAGAATAAAACATACAAGTTCGAAGAGGTGTGCTCATATCCCTTCGATCAGTCCATAGCAACTATCCCTTTTCCCAAGCATTTTGAGATGCCCAAGTTCAACAAGTATCGGGGGAAAGGAGATCCAGTGAACCATATCAAAGAGTTCTACATGGCGTGCCAAGAAGTGGCTTACAGTGATAACTATCTCCTGCGCCTGTTTCCCAAAAGCTTGGGAGGAACTGCTGTTGAGTGGTTTTACAAAATACCACATGGGACAATAAAAACCTTTGCTGAACTCTCTGAGAAGTTCATCACACACTATGCCCATAATGTGGAGAATGAGTTGTCCTTGCTAGACCTATGCAACTCAAAGTAGAAAGATGGAGAAAGCCTTGCAGAATACTTGCAAAGATGGCAGAATCTTACAACCAGGTTATCATATCAGCCGCCAGAGAAGCATCTAACAAAGATCTTCATTGATAACCTGCATCCAAAGCTATCCCATCACATGCGAATGAACTGTCTCCAGACATACCAAGACATCAAGAGCAAAGGCATAGGCATCGAGAAAGCTCTCCTAGACGAAGGCACTATTCGTCACTTCAAGAATGATTCCAAGAACAAACCCAACAATGATAAATCCCGTTATTGGAATCATAACAAGAATGTTGTTATAGATGGAGCCACTGACACTAAGAATGTACAATTCATTGTGGCTAGTCCTACACCAGCTCAAACATACCAACCGCCACAAGCGCCCATCTATCAGCAACCCCCAGCTCCCGCATATCAAGCACCTATTTATCAGCAAGCTCATCAACCACTTGTGCAACAGTATCAGTAGCAATACCAACAGCAGCAGCCAGCACGTCAAGGCAATCTTGTTAACGCAGTTAACGTTGCCCCAAGGCAGAACAAGCCCAACAATCAGAACAATCCAAAGAGGACTTTCACACCTTTGGGTGAGCCTCTGGATCAGATCTTCTATCGGCTAGCTAAGGCAAATATGATCACATATCCGCCCATCCCACAGAAGGATGACAACGCACCAAAGTCTGATTGGTATAAAGAACATGAATACTGTGATTACCATCGTGTGAAGGGCCACACAACACTGAAGTGCATGCGGCTTAAGTACTACATCTAGGATCTCATCGATCACAAGGAAATCCAGGTCGATGCACCAACTCAAGCTTCACCCAATGCCGGTTTACAAATATATCAAAATGTGTTCCCTCAACACGATACCGGGAGGAATCAAGCCAACACCAATCAGCCCCAAAATCACGGTAAAGGTAAGCAAGAAGATCACACAACGGCCTACATCAACTATGACAAGTATGTCGGATGCATAACTCAAGTTGAGCCCATCCAAGATGAGCCCACCATCAATACCATCCACGTCAGAGGGCCGGATCGACAATGTGCTGCAACTACCCGCAGTGGTAGGATAACTGTTGCCGGTGCTCCTCCGAGGTCAGCTGCTCCTCCAAGGCCAACATCTACTGCTTGCACAGTACAGTCTAACACCAGGCCAGCATCAAATGCACGCGCAACATAGCATAATGCACCAAGAGCACAATACAATATCATAGAGCATCTTGGGAACATGCCAGCCCAAATATCTATCTTGGATTTTCTCCGCACATCACCCATCCATCAGGAGATCCTGGACAAAGCTCTAAAAGAAGGCCATGTCCCCACGGACATTAACACAACTCAGTTTGAAACTCTTGTGGGACACCTATCCGCAGCATGTGCCTTGTCCTTCAAAGAATCTGATATACCAGATGTCGCTCCTGACCATACTCTCCCTCTCCGCATTGCTGTCATGGTCAGAGATTTTGCCATCAAACGAGTTCTAGTGGATAATGGCTCAGCCCTCAACTTGTGCACATTAAAATTCATCAAGAAGATCGGGTTCACGGAGGCTAACATATAGCATGAGATGATCACTATCAAAGCATATGATAACTTGGAGCGTACCTCTGAAGGTACTATAACTTTGCCTATCCAGCTAGGCCCAGCAACACAAGATACTCTCTGCCACGTTGTTGATCTTGACCTACCGTTCAATATCCTCCTCGGTCGTCCATGGATCCATTCCATTAAGGCTGTACCATCTACCTACCATCAGTGCATCAAGTTTCCACATCAAGGCACTGAGGTTACCATCCACACTGATCCTAACCCCTTCGCATACTGCCTTGCGATGGAAGCATCTTTCCCTCATTCTACTCATTGTCCTGGAACTGATATTGGTACTTCTATTTCTAGCTCATCCCGATCCCATCGCGATCCAGAGACCATCCTCTCTTCCACCTTATCATCCATCAAGATCAACAACCAGGGTTGTGGCGAATACAGCCTCAGTGATGCATTTTCTGTAGGGGCTCTCCCACGTGATCCACATACTCAAGGGCGCCCAAGTTGTCAAAACAAGCCTGTTAAGGAACATTATAAGCTCAAGAAAATCGGAAACATGACTTTTGAGTCTCATGGTACCATCAACAGCAAAGAAATGGATCCAGATATTAACAAATGGTTATACAAAGATCCCCCATCACGTGACACACAACTTCTTGAGTACTTCAAAGAGAAATATCCAATCCCCTACAAAAATGTCACAGAACACTATAACTATCAAGGTGGTGGTCTAGGACCACAAGAGGACGAAAATTTGTTTCCTATCATACCATCCCAAAATCTAGAACAGCAAGGACTTGGCTTTAATACCTCTTGCCTACTTGAACAAGAGCCCAATACCACAACCGCGGACACTAACATGACCAACGTGAACTTTTTGAATAGCCAGGATGACCTCGTGGAAATCAAAGACATCCCCGAAGAGAAAGACATCCGATCCTACGATGATATCTTTGCCGACGACACCCTCCTGGGGACTTCTGTTCTCCAACAACTCTCCATTAACCTCATAGATCTTCCCCTCACAAACCCCGACCTCATAGATTGGGACCAACCAAGCATCGCACACATCGATGAGTTCCAAAGCGCACAAGCACTCCTAGAATTCATGGGGGCATCGGGTCCAGCAAGCAATCAGGATCCAACATCAACCTCTGTCTATCAGCTTCACCCAAAAGGATATTTTGGGGAAGAGGCAAGCTTTAGTCACAAAAATGAAATAGCAAAAGAACATCATGAGTCTTTATGTGAAAACCCCCTTGGGGCACATTCTGATTCCAAAATAGTAAAAATAAAGGGCGTATCTTCTAGTGAAAACCTGGCAATTCAGGCACTAGAAGATGAAGCCTTGCCTCTTCCCCCTATCCAAGATTATAGACCAGAGCAGTCGCCGATCATCATAGAAGAGACCAAGCCAATCAACTTGGGAACAGAAGAATGTCCAAAGATCACCTACATTGCAGTCAACCTAACAGAAGGAGAAGAAATGGCTCTCAGTGCCTTGCTCAAGGAATCCATTATCAACTTTGCATGGTCATACGCCCACATGCCTGGGCTTGATCCAAACCTTGTTGTTCATCATCTATCAGTAGATCCAAACGTCAAGCCAGTGAAGCAGAAGCTAAGGAAAATGCATCCAAAGGTAGCATTGCTCATCAAAGCAGAGCTTGAGAAGCTCCTCCAAGCTAAGATCATCAGAGCAATTGACTATTCAGAGTGGATCTCTAACATGGTGCCAGTCACAAAGCCTTCTGGTGACATCAGAATCTGTACTAATTTTAGGGACTTGAACAAGGCATGTCCTAAGGATGACTTCCCATTGCCAAACATAGACATGCTTGTAGACCTCACAGCGGGTCATGAAATGCTATCACTCATGGATGGATTTTCAGGCTACAATCAGATTCATATAGCAGAAGCAGATCAACATAAAATAGCATTCACAACCCCATGGGGTACCTTCTGCTACAACATGATGCCATTTGGGCTAAAGAATGCAGGAGCAACATATCAGCGAGCAATGACAGCCATTTTTCATGACATGATCCACAAGATCCTTGAGGACTATGTGGACGATATCCTTGCAAAATCCAAAACAAGGGATGAACACCTCAACATCTTAGAGCATGTGTTTGATCGTCTGAATCATTATGGCTTAAAGCTTAATCCTAAGAAATGTGTCTTTGGTGTTACATCTGGCAAGCTTCTAGGCTTCATCGTCTCTAGACGAGGCATAGAGATCGATCCTAAGAAGGTCAAAGCAATAACGGAGATGCCTCCACCAAGAACACTCAAACAACTTAGAAGCCTACAGGGCAAGCTTCAATCAGTTCGGCGATTCATCTCTCAGCTAGCAGATAAGTGCCAACCATTTTCACATCTCTTATGCAAAGACACCAACTTCAAGTGGGATCCCATTGTATGTGACTGAATGTGACCTCTAAATCAGGCACAACACAACATGGTCATTATTCACTTGATAGAATTTGAGAGAGAGTATGAAGAACTCAATCCAAATTCTATGGTGAGGTGACCTGTTGCCTCCTATGTGAATGGGGTGTTTGAATACTCTCAGAACGAGAGCCAACAGCCGGGAGACCAATTCAACAATGGAGGATTTGAAAGCAAATATGAGCAAAATGAAACTAAGCTAAGAATGAATGCAATTAATCTAGAAAACTTTGAAAGAAATATAAAATGCAGATTTTTATTTGATTTTGAAATAAAGATGATATTAGACTAAGAACAAGTAAGAAAATTTAATCTAAATGTGAAATGCAATTACACTAATATGAAAAATTAAACTAGATAATGCAATAAAAGAGCTTTGAAAATAATGAGATATGAGACTAAAAAATGCTATAGTAAGGATGCTCTCAAAAATTGCTCTCTTGAATGAGAAAAAGAGGTCAAATAAATAGAAGAGCCAAGAGGAGGAGGAAGAGTTTCTTGATTCGAAACTCCTGACCCTTCATATCCCTTTTGGGACAAATAAGCATGAATTACTTTATTAAAAGAATGGAAAATGCCACATGAGGACCTTTCGAATATCTCAAATTATTAATTCAAGAAAAAGGTGTCCATTCAAATAACAAGCAATTATTAATTCCTTTTTATGGGTAATTAGCTAAAGAGGGTGGTTTGATTTAATTTAAAGCGCATAGGACTTTACAATTAAATTAATGTATCATAGGGGTAATTTAGCCAATTAAGTCAAAGACTTTAGGAATTAATTTAGTATTTGATTATTGCAATTTATGGTCTTTGCAATTGACATCAAGTCAAGTTAAGTCAGATAGGAGAGAGAAAATTGCCTAGAGAACTAGGACTTTGGTGATGTAAAATTGAGATAATGCACCAAAATTGATGAAATTAAATAGGTGCCAATTTTGGGGTATTACATTTGCCCCTCTTTGAATTGATGTGCGAACAGCGCGTTGATTCAAAGAATAGTCTGAAGTGACAGATGATGAGAATTTCTAAAGTCTAAGTTAGATTGCGAAGACAACGGTCTTAGAAGAGAACCGGAATCGGGGTTAGATTGCCCCAATACCAATTGATGAAGATACAGATTTAGGACTATCTCCAAATCAGGGTTAGATTGCCCCAATACGAAGCTTAGTCCTCCGAGACCCAGGTTAGATTGCCCAGATAATGGTCTAAAAGAGATTTCGAGAGTCATCTCTAGAACGAAGCTTGACTCCCAGGAATTAGGGTTAGATTGCCCCAATACCCAAAAGATTTCAAGAACCATCTCCAAAACGAAGAATGATCCTTGAGGATCCGAGTTAGATTGCTCAGATACCTAGGAGATAGATGATAAGATAACAAGATTCGAGGCACCCAGATGCCCCTAGCAATGAAAACTGATGATTCAGATCAGACTAATTCAAGAATAGATTCGACAAGATTCAAATGATGTAATCATCCTGCCCCCTCGGGAGCGAAATCGAAAGATGACATGTTAGAAGGATGATAAACAACAAGAGATTGCATAGGACTTTACAATTAAATTAATGTATCATAGGGGTAAATAACAAGCAATTATTAATTCCTTTTTATGGGTAATTAGCTAAAGAGGGTGGTTTGATTTAATTTAATTTAAAGCACATAGGACTTTACAATTAAATTAATGTATCATAGGGGTAATTTAGCCAATTAAGTCAAAGACTTTAGGAATTAATTTAGCATTTGATTATTGCAATTTATGGTCTTTGCAATTGACATCAAGTCAAATTAAGTCAGATAGGAGAGAGAAAATTGCCTAGGGAACTAGGACTTTGGTGATGTAAAATCGAGATAATGCACCAAAATTGATGAAATTAAATAGGTGCCAATTTTGGGGTATTACATTTGCCCCTCTTTGAATTGATGTACGAATAGTGCGTTGATTCAAAGAATAGTCTGAAGTGACAGATGAAAGCAGATCAAAGCATAAAATTTTTGAAGTCTAAGTTAGATTGCGAAGACAACGATCTTAGAAGAGAACCGGAATCAGGGTTAGATTGCCCCAATACCAATTGATGAAGATGCAGATTTAGGACTATCTCCGAATCAGGGTTAGATTGCCCCAATACAAAGCTTAGTCCTCCGAGACCCAAGTTAGATTGCCCAGATAACGGTCTAAAAGAGATTTTGAGAGTCATCTCCAGAATGAAGCTTGACTCCCAGGAATTAGGGTTAGATTGCCCCAATACCCAAAAGATTTCAAGAACCATCTCCAGAATGAAGAATGATCCTCAAGGATCTGAGTTAGATTGCTCAGATACCTAAAATATAGATGATAAGATAACAAGATGCGAGGCACCAAGATGCCCCTAGCGATGAGAACTGATGATTCAAATCAGACTGATTCAAGAATAGATTCGACAAGATTCAAATGATGTAATCATCCTGCCCCCTCGGGAGTGAAATTGAAAGATGACATGTCAGAAGGATGATAAACAACAAGAGATTGCAGAGCAAAAGCAATTAGACTAGATTCGCGAAGCTATAGAAGTGAAACAGAGCAAAGCAGAGGTCCTGTTGACCAAGTTTGACCATAGTTGACTAAATTTTGACTAGGGTTGACTTGATGAAAAGAAGCAAAGATTTGAGAACATGATGCAAAGATGAGGATCTGGCAAGAAGATGACACCAAAAGGCTGACTGCACAAGCATTCGATCCAGAAGAAGTCCAATATTTAAAACGTGATTTTGAGCCACTTAGAGATGTCAGATTTTGATTTCGATCCCGAAAAAGGATGCAACCAAGATGAGACTGGGACAAAAGATGAGAACCTTTGATGAGCAGATCCAAAAGAAAGCAATCAAGAGAGCAACAAGAAAGCGCTCCAAATGCAAGCCTAGAATGAAAGATGCAAGTCTAAATGCAGGCCTAGGATGAACAAATGCAATCCTCCAGACTTTGTTGTTGGACTCATCGTATTTATCATCATTGAGTTCATTTAAGCACGGGACAATCGCAAGATGCCATACAATTCTTCCCAACATGAGAATATGAATATGACATAAGTCTTAGGTTTGTCGGAATAAGATGTAAGCATTAAGGCACAAGAAGCTAGAATGACCTGAACACCTATTCCTTTTAATTTAGCAAGTTAACATAAGCATTAGAGCATAAATGCTAGAATGACCTGAATGTCTCTTGCGAACAAACACACCAAACACGTAGGAGTTCCTTCTTTTGCCAAAGATTGCTCGCAGTGACCCTTACGTTCACTTAACAGGATGAGCGTTTACAATTTCATCAGTAGCAGAAAGAAGTCACTCAAAAGACAAGGAGAAGAACCAACCTCACCAAAGCATCCATATAAAAGGAGTCGAGGTACGCATGGCCATCCAATACAAGATGAAGGCTCTTACAGATGGACACCTCTCTTATGTAGATTCTTTGGATCATTGGAACTAAACCAACAAGCAGAAAGAAAAGAAAAGGAAAAGCAAACAAACAAGCACTCAAAGAAAACAAAGCTCAGCAAGCCTCAAAGGAACACACATTTAGTTTAAGTTTCAGTTTAAGTTCATGTTCAAGTGGATTGAAGACAATTCGGAAAGATAACGTTCGAAGTCTCAATGAGATAATGACAGTAGGCAGACGTAGTGAGAATCACTGGTGATTGATAGAAGGGAGAAATCCCAAAGAAGAGAGATCGAACGAAAGCTAGGTATCCGTAGGTAGGCATAGTGAGAACCACTGGCGACCAATGCTCAAAAGAGTTTCTGAAAGCGATAGGACAATGCCTCCTAGACCAGGTAGGTGCCCCCAAGTGTGAACCAGTTCCAATCCATGAAGAGTCAAGCAAAATCTCGAAGACACTGAAAGCAAGGCATGAGCTAGCAAACCAAAGCAGGAAACAAACTAAAGCAGGAAAGCGGGAAAACAAACTAAAGCAGGAAAGGAAGGAAACTAAAGTAGGAAACTAAGAGCCAAGCGATGTTGAGATGAGATGTAGCTTCAGGAAAACAAGAGGTGCCTGTTTACCAGGTTTTCACCATCTTGGTAGAGATTCTATTTTTGCTACCATGACGCCTGTTTACCAGGTTTTCATCAATGGCACATTTTTTTCTTTTTCAATTTTTTCAATTTTTCTCTTTTTTTGCTTTTTTTGTATTTTTTTGAATATCTCATTTTTTTTTTGTATTATCAAGGCGCCTGTTTACCAGGTTTTCACCAGGATAATAGATACATCAAAGCACCTGTTTGCCAGGTTTTCACTAAGATGATCATTTTTTCAGGACATTTTGCAATTTTTAGGATTTTTTGCAATATATCAATTTTTAGGATTTTTTCAGGATCAATAAGTATGTACATGAGCACATAGAGAATGTCAGCTATAGAACTTCTTCAAATGAAGAGCGTTGATGGGCTCTTTGAGTGGTTCTCCTTCAGTGGTGATCTCTGGAAACATAGTCATTTGTAGCAGTAGCCAGCTGAGAAGTTGCAGAATCAGAACCAGATCTTGTAGCAGTAACAGGAGAGCCAACCAGTAGTGTCCAACAGTCAAGAGATCCATAGTCAAGGAAAGATCACTTAAGTGAGACCCACAAATATCCTCATGGACACACCTTAACTCTTTGTCAAATTTCCCATGCTCTAAATGCTTAGGAGGAGTACGTTCTAGATTTTCCTTAGTCATGTCATTAGTAATAAGGAGATACTGATATGCACTTTGGGAAAAGGCAAGATGGAGTGAAGAGGGTAAAGTATGAGAGGCAAGGGTGATGGAATGGAGGGAAGCATGAGAATTTTGGAAGCTCGAATGACAACTTTGATTTTTTCTTTCTTTGGAATCCACATAGCTTTTGAATTTTTTCTTCTTTACTTTCAGGTGCTTTTGATGACAATGCCTATAGAATGGATTTCGAGATCCATTTTTTATTTTATTTTCTGGCTTTTGATTGTCTTCTTCTTTTTGAGGACCTTTGCGGTCTTTTGAACACCTTTGTTTCTTTCCTTTCTTCGTAGTCACATGTCGATTAGATGGGACATGGTGACCTTGAGATATAAGTGGATTCTCATTATTTTTATTTTTATGTTGCACATCCAAGTTACTTCCAAAAGACTCAGGAATTGTGGATGAAAGAGGCTTATATGACTGGTTTAGGTGGAGAGGTGGAAATGGAAGTGGATGGGCCACTTTTCTGGGAGATGAAGGGGGAAGAAAAGTCAATGGGATGGGCTCAAGTGCAAATATATCAGTATCATCCTCATCATTCATGAATGCATCAGGTAGATCAAGAAAGTAATCTTCCATAGAGCATTGTAGATTGTGAGTCATCCTAGAAGAGTCAGATAAGTTTGGAGGAATATTATGTGAGCCTAACCAAGATAACCTATTCCAAGAGTCAGGTCCCCTTTCAGGTGGTAAGAGTGCACGAATAGGAACCATTTCAATTCTGGATCTTCCAATATTCCATGAAGCTGTAACAGAATGGAATCTTACATACCCATGATTTGTTAGAGTAGTAGGAGTATAGCTTGAAGTAGATGGCCTAGGAGCCATAGGAATGATCTCCATAGGAGGGTGGAAAGGATCATCATCAATAGATTGATCTAGAGGATCATAACTTTCTCCTCTTTTTGAGTTGTTAAGACTAGCATATAGGTGCATAGCATCAACTGGTATTTCTGTAGTAGCATCTAAAATGGAGTCCCATTCAACTAGAGACATAGTTGGAGGTAGACTTTCTTCATTGTTGTCATCTAACATAAGAAGTGTTTCTTCAACAGTAGGATCTTGTTTAGTAGTAGAAGCAACAGAGTAATCTGGAATAGGCATATCTTGAGGCATACCCAAGAGGAGGGAAGCATCCAACAGCTGCTCCCAATCAGTATGTGTGCCATTGTAGTCATCAGCAGTAGGATTTTGTTCAACAGTAGAAGCAATAGAGTAATATGGAATAGGCATACCTTGAGGCATACCCAAGAGAAGAGAAGCATCCAACAGTTGCTCCCAATCAGTATATGTTCCATTGGAGTTGGTAGCAGTAGGAGTCTGTTCAATAGAAAAAGTGGTGGAACAATCTAGAGTAGGCATACCCCATGGCATACCCAAGATAAGGGAAGCATCCAACAGTTGCTCCCAATCAGTATGTGTATCATTGGAATCGGCAATAGTAGGATTTTGTTCAACAGTAGAAGTGGTAGAACAATCTAGAATAGGCATACCTTGAGGCATACCCAAGAGAAGAGAAGCATCCAATAGTTTCTCCCAGTCAGTATGTGTGCCATTAGAGGCAGTGACATATTCAGTAGTAGCTGCAGTAGTAGAAATCTGTTCAGTAGAGTGTATAAAATCCTCCTGGTGAGGACCAAAATCATGTTCCTGAAGCACTTGAGAAGGTAGATAAGACTCTTTCTGGTAGTCTAAATCAGAATTTTGAACATTCAAAGATCTTTCATGTGTCATAGGCTGAATCTGTGTTGCTTCATTATCTGAATCCTTGCATGAGTGAAAGCTGTAGCTAGGTTGGTTAAGCTCATAGCTCTGATAGCTAATACCAAATCCATCTTCAAAAGGTTCCTCATAGGAATGTGGAGATGGAGGGAGAGTTGTCAATGACAAGATGGACTCAATCTGATATTCCCCCATGCCAATATCTTTGATCTTCAGGGTCTTTTCTATTTCTTTTAGCTTAGCATCATAGAACTCAATGGACTCTCTATTGGCAGGAACAAAGCTATCTGTTGTCTGGGTAAGCATCTTAGCAGAGCAAGTATTTAGGCTAGCACTATTTTCAATGAGGACATGAGGGATACTCTTGGGGCCTGTCATAACTTCAGTGTGCAGGGGAGCATCATGCGGATGGCTCAACATGTGATCATCTTCTTCAGGGAAGGATAAATAATGAGGTGAGGTCAAATGACCCACCATAGATTGAAACTGGTCGAGATTGAGATCTTTGGGGACATTTTCCTTAGTGAGGGCTTTATCCATAGATAGTTTTGGTCTAGATGTCAAAGGTTCGGGACCTTTGAGAACAATCTTTGCATGAGATCGAGGGATAGCATTCGCACAAGCTGGAGACTGTGTGGAGTTATATGAGGGAGACGCAGGGCCTCTCAAGACAAAGGGAGTTTTGGGTTTAGGAGTATCCTTGCTCCTTGGAGCAATGATCATGTCACAGTGAGGGATCCAAGGTTTGTTTCTAGCAAATCTAGAAGGTATTTGAGCTTCTGTTGTTGCCTTCTCAGTGGCATTGACTGTTTGCATGCTAGAGCTAAGATTAAAGACAGACTTTGAGGGTTTTGGCATGTTAGAGCTGAGATTGAAAACCAACTTTGAAGGTTTTGGATCTCCCATCTTGTTGGTAGTATTATGAGAGATCGTGAAAGAGTTGATAGGTTCAAAAGGATCAATAGGTTTAATTTTAGAAAGTGACCCTTTAGAGTCTTGCTGGTCTTCAAACAATGGGTTATAATATTCTTGAAATAGTAAGTCAGACTGTATCTGAAACAATGGATTGTAATACTTTTGGAATGATGAAGAATGTGAGGATTCCTCACGAAGTTCAGATTTTGCAATAGATTCAGGATGACCTATGTCTTGATTACAAGGTTTACTTTGATCTTGATCAGCATTCTGAACGAGATAATTCTTGCCACTTCGAGTCATGACAGTCATAAACGAAGATGTAACGAGCAAAGATTCGGGATAAAGCTAGACTCTGTCTCAAAGATAACGAAAGGAGATAAATGGCTAGAACAGCCAAGATGCAAGATGAACCTGGTACGAATTGTCAAAAAGAGATGGCTAGAACAGCCGAGATAAGACAATCGCAATGTGAGGTACAAAAGGCATAAAGAGATAAGATGAATAGATGAGAGACAATATGAGTCAAAGCAAAGATCGATCGATTCCTAACTCAAGACAACTAGTTTCTGATGGTGAACGACAGGAAAATAGAAAAACAAATCATGGACAAAAAGGCAGATCAGATTTATGTCATTGATCAAGCACATAAGACAGCAATCAAGGAGTTCAAGCAAACAGTCTTCAAGCAATGGGCAAGGGACAAAGCAACCTTGCGCATGAACATGAATAGTGACTTAGTATTTCTACTCCCTAAGGACTCTACTTGTGTATGTTCTTGAGAATGTTTTAGCAGGCACTTAAAACACAACAACATCCTAGCAAGTTGTCTACAAGGATATACATGGCTTTTCTAAAGGGAGTCCTCGATATACACAAGGTACGTGAGGCCCAAATCCGTAGATGAGAAGAATTTGAAATCACACAGCCGGGGGGAGACGGTAACCCAAATCTCCTCCTTCACTTCTCAAAGGTATAAAGTTCTTTGAGGCTTAGCCAAGAGTGAAATCTAACTCATTCCCAAGAGAGGTGTCTTTGGATTCACCTCCCGATATTTATACTCCGCCGGAACACGGGAGTTAAGGTCGTCCCTTGAGGTGATGAAATCCCCAAGCAGGCCTTCTAGAAAAATGAAAAGTAAGTAATTATCTATCAAAAAGTATTGGGAAGCACTAAAGGTGGTACATTTAACCCTTCAAGTAAATGTGAGGTGAGTCCACAAAGTGGTGCATTTAACTCCTCACACAAACTCAAAGTGAGTCCACACCTTAGAAAACAAGTGAGTTCCAAAAAGCACAAAAGGGTTTCCAAGTGGAACAATTAACGCTTCTTTCCTATAGACCCCTCCCCTTTAATGTGGCGCTGGGATTGCAACCACAGGGCGGAAATGAGGGGCCGGCGGATTAGCGAGTCCAATAACCCAAGATAGCAATCTAGATCAATCACAAGTAATCTAAAGTTGCTTATCAATACTACTCATAAGTGCAAGAGGGTTTGAATCATGGAATATTTAACTTTCCAAGTAAACATGAAGTGAGTCCACAAAGTGGTGCATTTAACTCTTCATGTAAACTAGGAATGAATCCATGCCCTCAATTACTCAATGATATATTTTGATATTTGAAACCAAGAATTACTTGAGGTGTAAAAGACAAGCATGCACTTAAACACAAACTTGTATGAAAGCAAATCTATGTTCCTTTATTTCCCATTAAGAGCATAAAAAATGTGTTCTATGAAAGTATGTAAACACTCAAGCCAAACACATGAGAGGTTCAATTTTAATCCCAAAGTCCAAATATTTTAGAGATTTTAAGAACTCACCTTAGGTCCAAAGATCTGCAACTCCAATGCAGATTGTTAAAAACCAATTTTCACTCAAATGCCCATAACTTTCACAAATCTGCATAAAAATAATTCAAACCAAAAGGAAATGAAAGCTAATTCACGTATCTTTCCAATGAATATTATTAGAGATCTTGATTGTTCATATTTTTTCCGCACCAGACATTTCCATCTGACTATATTCAGAGAATCTCAAATCTGCAAATACCCACTTTCACTAAAATGATCATAACTTATTCATTTCTCAATAAAAATAAACCAAAACAAAAGAATGAGAAAGAGGATTCATCATTCTATCCATCCATTACTATATTAAAAAAATTTCAATCTGTAAATGGCCGTACAAGGCATGAAATCAACAGTAAAGCTGAAAAACCAATCAAGAATGAGGCCAGAAATTGATCTTTTCTGCCCCACGGTGGGTGCCAAAATGTATGTGACTGAATGTGACCTCTAAATCAGGCACAACACAACATGGTCATTATTCACTTGATAGAATTTGAGAGAGAGTATGAAGAACTCAATCCAAATTCCATGGTGAGGCGACCTGTTGCCTCCTATGTGAATGGGGTGTTTGAATACTCTCAGAACGAGAGCCAACAGCCGGGAGACCAATTCAACAATGGAGGATTTGAAAGAAAATATGAGCAAAATGAAACTAAGCTAAGAATGAATGCAATTAATCTAGAAAACTTTGAAAGAAATATAAAATGCAGATTTTTATTTGATTTTGAAATAAAGATGATATTAGACTAAGAACAAGTAAGCAAATTTAATCTAAATGTGAAATGCAATTACACTAATATGAAAAATTAAACTAGATAATGCAATAAAAGAGCTTTGAAAATAATGAGATATGAGACTAAAAAATGCTATAGTAAGGATGCTCTCAAAAATTGCTCTCTTGAATGAGAAAAAGAGGTCAAATAAATAGAAGAGCCAAGAGGAGGAGGAAGAGTTTCTTGATTCGAAACTCCTGACCCTTCATATCCCTTTTGGGACAAATAAGCATGAATTACTTTATTAAAAGAATGGAAAATGCCACATGAGGACCTTTCGAATATCTCAAATTATTAATTCAAGAAAAAGGTGTCCATTCAAATAACAAGCAATTATTAATTCCTTTTTATGGGTAATTAGCTAAAGAGGGTGGTTTGATTTAATTTAAAGCGCATAGGACTTTACAATTAAATTAATGTATCATAGGGGTAATTTAGCCAATTAAGTCAAAGACTTTAGGAATTAATTTAGTATTTGATTATTGCAATTTATGGTCTTTGCAATTGACATCAAGTCAAGTTAAGTCAGATAGGAGAGAGAAAATTGCCTAGAGAACTAGGACTTTGGTGATGTAAAATCGAGATAATGCACCAAAATTGATGAAGTTAAATAGGTGCCAATTTTGGAGTATTACACCCATATGTCAAAGAAGCTTTGATAAGCTCAAGGAGTATCTAGCTAATGCTCCAATCCTAGTACCATCGGTTTTAGGATGCCCACTCATCCTTTACATCTCAACAACAGCTACAGCACTAGGGGCACTCCTAGCACAGCATGATGATGAAAATAGAGAACAAGCTATCTACTACATCAGTCGCACTCTTGTGGGCTATGAGCTTAACTATTCACCCATGGAGAAAGCATGCCTAGCAGTGGTCTTTGCCACTCAAAAACTTAGACATTACATGCTTAGCCACACAATCAAGCTCATATCAAAGGTGGACCCTCTTAAGTATCTGTTATCAAGGACAACCCTCACAGGCCGCATGGCAAAATGGGTCATGTTACTCAGTGAATTTGACATTCAGTATGTAGATCGCAAAGCAATCAAATGGCAAGTCATTGCCGATCAACTAGCAAAAGCACCACTGGTGGATGCCTATCCACTAATCATGGAATTCCCCGATGAACACTTATGCATGATTGAAGAGCAGCCCATGTGGAAACTATACTTTGATGGTTCCAACACATCCCATAGCTCTGGGGCAGGAATCCTATTCGTCACACCTCAAGGTGACTATATTCCAAAATCATTCAAGTTGGGATTCCCATGTACCAACAACATTGCAGAATATGAGGCACTCATCTTAGGTCTCAAAATAGCTATCCAATGGAACATCACAGAACTACAGGTCTTTGGAGATTCACAGCTCATTATCAAGCAAGTCCTTGATGAGTATCAGACAAAGGATGACAAATTGCTACCCTACAAGCAACTGGTGGATAAACTGAAAGAGCATTTCCTACATCTACAATTCAATCAAATCCCAAGGCTTCAAAACAAAGCAGCAGATGCAATGGCAACCATCGGATCTTTATTGGAAATCCCACGTGACGCAACACAGTATGAATTTCTAGTCGAGCAGCTACATTCACCAGCTTATGAGAATGCCGATGCAGACATGGTGTGTGTCTTGGTTGGTCCCCAATCCCCATTGTACCACGACATCCATGCATATCTAAAAAATGGTATCATATCTCCCCATCTCACCAATAACCAACGCCAAAACCTTATTCGCAGAGCTTCCCGCTACACTCTTGTAGCCAACACCCTATATCATCGTGGGTATCACAATGTCCTATCTAGATGTTTAGATTCAAACGAGGCCATCCTGGCCTTACAAGAAGTTCATGCTGGAATTTGCGGTGCTCACACGAGTGGCATGGTTCTAGCAAAGCAGCTGCTTAGAGTTGGATATTATTGGCCAACAATGGAACATGATGCATGTGAATTTGTCAAGAAATGTCTCCCATGTCAACAGCATGCCAATTTGATACATGCACCAGCACAGGATCTACAGCCTATTGCACCACCATGGCCTTTTTCATGTTGGGGCCTCGACCTCGTTGGCTTGATCACCCCCCTCTCTTCGGATAGACACAAGTATATCATAACAGCCACAGAGTACTTTACCAAATGGGTTGAAGTGATTCCGCTCACCCTTACTACTGGCATCCAAATATCCAAGTTCATCCTCTACCATATCATTTGCCGCTTCGGCATACCATCTACCATCTTCACAGACCATGGCACACCTTTTGAAAACCAGCATGTGGATGATCTGTGTGCCAGGCTCCACATCCGTCACCGTTTCTCCAGTCCATATTTCCCTCAAGGAAATGGCCAAGCTGAGGCAACTAATAAAACTATCTTAAAAATCCTCAAGAAGGTTGTCAATGATTCTGGTCGTGACTGGCACCTCCAAATCAATCCCGCCCTTTGGGCCTACCGCACTTCTTATCGCACTCCCACAAGCACCACCCCATACTCCCTTGTATATGGTGTTGAAGCCATTCTGCCGATCGAGGTCGAGCTTCCATCCTTGCGCGTCTCCATGAAGAATTACATAACTGATGAAGACTATCGTGTGGCCCGGCTCACACAGCTAGATCTGCTAGATGAAAAGAGACAGCAAGCTTATGATCACCTAGTTGCATACCAGAATCGACTCAAAAGGAGTTATAACAAAAAGGTTCATCCTAGACAATTCCAGGTCAGTGACATGGTCCTTAAAGAAAATCAGAAGGTCCTAGCAAATATAGAAAAGAAAGGCAAGTTTGAGCCTACTTGGCTAGGCCCCTATATTGTCACAGCATGTTTCGGCTCCGGCGCCTATCAGCTATGTACACCAAAAGGCGAGCCCTTGAATGATCCTATCAACATCATCCATCTGAAGAGGTTCTATGCCTGAACCTGAACCAGCAATATCAGAAAATCCAAAAACATTCAAAAAAGCAAAAAAGCAAAAAAAGCAAAAAAGCTAAAAAGCTAAAAAGCAAAAAAGCTAAAAAGAAAAAAGAAAAGAGAAAGAGAAAATAATCGTCCAACGGTGAAAACTTGGCAATTCAAGCGCCTTGGACAAGTATGTTGGTGAAAACCTGGCAAACAGGCGCCAACATAGTAAACTGAGCTATTTATTTATTCAGTTGTCCTTTCAGCTACCGTCTTCTTCCTCCATCTCTTAACAGATCTCCCAGCAGTTCCATCTCCCCTATCCTCCATGCATTCAGCTTCCATCTTCCTCCAACCCATCTGTAATCCATATCCTGTTCCAAAGCTTTGTACCATATCTTGTACCATATCCTTATCCCTTTCCTGTACAGCGCAAGTCCTTTCTGTATTTATCCTTCTTGTCTCCATCCTAGTGAGAGTCCCGCCGAGTGTGATCTTCCTATCCCCAATCCTGAGTTTCTGTACATATCCCTTGTGCATATCATTCCTCCTTGTTGTACATAACCTTTGTCCGTCTTGCAGCAGCATTTGATCAAATATCTTGTCCCATCCCCAGCCTCAAAAACCTTTTGGTCCCACTCGGGCCTTGTGCTTCAGCAACATCAATTGTCGACTTATCCTTGCTCATCCTGATTATTCCTTGAACTTCAGCTTTTGCCAGTGAACAACAACACTTATTCTCTCACCAACCATGGGTCCTTGAGGATATATCATTCCTCTTGTCTGACCTAATCTTCCATCCTGGTCCTTGAGGATATATCGTTCCTCCTGTCCGACCAATCTTCCCACCATCAATCAAACCTAATCTCTCTCCTTGGCAAAGGATGTCTTTTTGGAGTTATCATTTTGATCTTGGATTTTTGTCCTTTGGGTCTTGTTAATCTTTTTGGCTTCTCTTTATCCCATCAGGGTCACCACGATTCATTATATCACGGTGTGCTGCGTGTGCGGATAATCTGGGGCAAGGTCTTTTGATCTTTTGCTTCTGCCTATGAGTCAGTTGTGTGTTTGTGGTTCCTTCAGCATCGGTTTTGCCATGTCGCCTCTGCGCTTCATGTGTGATGTTGGGGCAACCCTGTGTGTTTGTTTAGCGTCAGTCCTTGTCAGTCCTCTGCGACGTTGTTGACAGGCCTTGTGATCCTAGTATCCTTGGCAGGTCTCTAACATAGCTATATTAAATCTAGGCTGTGCACTCCCGTTTGCACTTGGAGCTATCTGGTCCCTTGCATTTATCATATAGATTAATCTTGCATCTTTGCATACAGCTGCATCTTGCATCTTGTATTTCCATCTCATCTTGCATATCATCCATATTTGCTCTTAGAAGTGAGGTTATTTATCTCCCCTTTCTTCCTAAGCCCTTCCTTCCTCGTCCCGCCGGGCACACTCTGTCCCAGGGCGTAATCCCTCTTTCTCCTTGTCCCACTGGGTGCATCTTCCATGACTTTGTCCCACCGGGGCATCTTCTCTCTTTCTCCTAGTCCACCCGGGCGTCATACCCTCTTCTTCTGATTCTAGCCTCGGCATCTTGTTTTCTTATCTTTGACGCCATGCCACTTGTGGCATCGCATCAAAGAGGGGCAAAATGTAGACACCGAAAAATCCTTAAGAAAATAAATTATTTTTGTTTTCTGAAAATCCTTGATGACATCATCATTTATTAATTAATTAATTATTTAATTAATTAATTTATTTTTATGGCATTAAATCCCTCTCTCTTAATTAAAAATTTTTAATTAAGGAAATCTAGCCTAAAAATGTCATTTGGACATTATCCCTAATTTATTAATTATTTAATTAATAAATTGACCAAAAACTTCAAAAATAAATTAATTTATTTTTAATTTATTTTTTATCCCAAACTTGGCCAATTTCCTTAAGACCACTAACCTCTTCCAAAATCTTCTAATCCCTTCTTAATTTCGATTAAAAGGCTAATCCCATCTTTTCTAACCCTAATCCCAAGGTTAAATATTTAATTAAGGTTAAATATTTAATTTTCATATTTATTGAAAATATTTTAATAAATATTCCTAGAACTTAAGCTTTTGGAATGAATAACTTTTATTCCATGAAACTAAGGAGAAATCTAGACTCTTCTAGAATTTTCTCAAATCCACCCTCTTCACCCATCCTAATCCTTTTTTTGTCCTAATCTAATCCTAATCCTACCCTTAAACCTTTGTGCAATCCTAACCAAGCTTAAGACTTTCATAAACCAAAGCAAAGTCTTTCCTTCCAAATATCTCAACCACAAAGCATTTATTGCTTCCCCAAAGTCTTCAAAGCCTCTTAAAGCCCATTCATTGCTCTTACAAGCATTTATTTGGAGAGTTATGAGCTTGGAGCCCCCTTTGTTGACTCCTCTTTGCCCTTCCCTTCATCCACTCACCTTGTGACATATGTCACCTCCTGATTGGCTGAGAACTAGCACAATCCATGTGCTTCCCTTTGAGTGAATCTTGGCCTCTCTTAAGGATTTCAATCCTGGCCATTCATTCCTCCTACCCCAAGCCTTTAGAAATCCTATAAATACCCTCACTTCCTAAGGCAAATCATCTTTCAACTCTCAAACTCAATAGCAAAGTTATAATGCCATTTTCATTCTAGCATAAGCATAAACTCATCATTTTTAGATCATTTTCAAGCTTAAATCACATCTAAATTAGCTTAAATGGATTAACATAGATTCATTTCTTGTTTTAATCTTAGTTCTTTCATTTAGCTTTGCATATTTGTGTGTTCTTGAGGCCTTTGAGGCAAAATAGGTTCCTCATACCTATTTTGTGTCATTTTGGGTCTTCTTGATCCTCAAATTATCATTTATCTTGCATGCTCCAAGTGCTTGAGTTTGCACACCCACATCCATTTATATCCCAGCATATCAAACAGTGCATGGGCGCATCCGTTTTAGGCTTAAACTGAGGTGGCTTTGATTTTAGTTTGTTTACCTTTAAATTTGATTTGATTATATGCTATGACGTTTGTTTGTCTTTGGCCTTCAAAACAGGTTTAGGTGCATGCTCAAATCCTAGTCTACACTTTATATTAATTATTATGTGCAGCCTAACTTTTTACCTTTTTTAGGGTTTTGTTCACCTTATAGGTTGAACTCTTGTAATTATTGTTCATGCCCTTTGAATACATTTTAGCTCTCACATTTTGAGCACAGAAGGGTTTCAATTTTTTCCATCTTTTGCTTCATTCTTTGTAACAAGTATCTTTCACGTAGATTGGTCTTGGAAGTTGAATCTGTATTTCTTAGTTTTTACATGGTAACAGAGCCATTCTACTGCTGCTTGTTTGATTTTTTATTGTTTTTTATTGGATCTGGTGGGTCTCTTTTTTTGGAGCACTTTGGGCAAAAATTAACCTCATGGTTGCGTCTAGAAGGCCCAAAAACCCTTATTTTCATATAAAGCTCAACCCATTTGGCCTCTGGGGCTTGGATAAATTTTGTGGCCTATTAGGGTCGTATGGGCTAGAAAATCAAGAAAAAAATTAAATATCTTAAAAAACACCCCGCAGGGCTTTCTCAGGAATGTGTCGCCCACACCGCTGTTGCGCCACCCTGACACCACTGCCATGCCACCCCGACGCTGCTCCAGCCTAGCCAGCGCTCAGCCCCCGCCGGCATGCCACCCTCCAGCCACCCAACAGCACTACCCAAGAGCCACGAGAGAGCCACCGACCTCCACCACCTCTGCCTAGCCACCATCGCCCGGAAGACACAGGTGATGTCACTTGTGACATCACTTGCCGACCAAATTTTTTGATGGTTTTACAATTTTCCAGCTATTTTTCAAATATTTTCGGCAAATAATTTTTTTTCCGATGAGACGGTCCACTGATGTGTAGACAACCGTCAAATTTTTTCCCGTCACTAGTTTTTTCCAGAGAGTTATTTTTCAAAGGGGCAGTTGGTTTTTTGGTCATATCTTTTGCATATGGTGTCCGTTTTTAAAAAATGAAATATCACTGGAAAGCTCTTTCTGAGCCAAAGACAATGGTGTTGGTTTCATTTAATGATTCAACCATTTTTGTTCCCTTTTTTGGCATCAAAGTAGAGGCTTCTATTTCCTCCATGTCTACATCTGGCATCTAGGTTTTCTTCTAGTTCTTTGTGCTTTCTATAGTTATTTCTTTGTTGTACAAGGATAAAATTATACATTATAGGGGGGTACATTTTCCTTTCTGTAATTTACTTCAGAAAAGACCCTTCTACTTTCATCTACTTCTTCTCTCAATGTCGGACCCCTCTGTGGCCTAACACCACACAACTACCATAGTTGGAAAGGGTAGATGACCGGATTGCTTATGGAAAAAGGCCTATGGTCATGCCTCGATGAGGCTCAGCCAATTCTATAGAGGCCTTATGAGGATCTTATGCAAAGAAATAGGATGGATGAGGCAATGGGCCTCATTGCATTGAATATTTTATATGGGTTGCTATTCCACCTAGATGGTTTGACCACACCCAGGGCTATGTGAAACAAGTTTTCCACCTTGTTTGGCATAATGAATGAGTTTAGGGTTCTCCAGATAGATGCAGAGTTCACCTCCTTGGTACCTAAATCATTCACTAGCATTAAGGACTTCTTAATGAAGTTCAAATCTCTTTGTTCTATTTTACAAGTTGCTGGAAAGACAAAGTCAGATGATGAGTGTATCTTTCTGATACTCTCAAAGCTTCGTGACCCTTATCAGATTTTCATTTCTACCTTCTACTCCACTATGGATGCACTAGGTGCATGACATGTTATGCCCTCTTTTGAGACTTTTTGTGATAGGTTGACTCATGAGCAGTCCAAGCTCAATCAGATGGATTCACTTATAGGTTCATAGTCATAGACATTTCTTGCCAAGATGCCTCAGGATACACAAAAGTAGAAGTTGAAGCAGATATCAGATTCCTCTTCTCAGCACTCTATTGTCAGAAGGGACCTCATGATTTGTCACATTATTTTTAGAAGAGATTTGATGGCTATGAGAAATAGATTGCAGATTTGCAAGCTCTTCTTCAGAAGAGCACTATTTCCTCTCCATCCTCTTCTACCTCATAGGGGTCTTCTTTTCAGTCTTCTTCCACATCTTCGACATCTGGACAAGACTTTGGAAAGGGTCATGCATTATGGGCATCCATTGCATCCCCTTCATAGGTCCCTTGGATACTAGATTCAGGTGCTTCTCACCATATGGCATCTTCTCTTCTTTTGAGGCTTCTCCTATTCCTCACATTCTCATGGGGAATAACACTATTATGACAGTCTGCGGGAAAGGTTCTATAGTCATTCAGGATGGAACATTCAATGATGTATTGTATGTTCCCTCTCTATCTACAAACCTTCTCTCAATTTATCAGATTACACTCAGTGGGTCAGGGAAGAGAGTTGAGTTCATGACAGATTTAGTCTTCATCTAAGATAGTGTGATAGGAGGCATTGTTGCTATAGGGACAGTTGATCATTCCACTTGTCTCTACACCTTCTCACACTTTGGTCCACCATCTCCATTATCAAAGCACTACTCTCCTTTTATGTGAGAGCATCATGTGGGGAAAGCAAGTCACTTGAACCTCTATGTTGCTCCTAAGACCACTTCTATGACTGCCTCACCACATCTTGTTGAGGTTTCCTCTCTTTAGTAGGACTCAATTTCAGCACTGCTAGACCCTCCAGCTCCATTAATCGAGCCACTAGGTGCAGTTGTTGAGGATTCTATAGAGGACACTCATCTCCTCTTTCATGACAGTGTTAGTACACCTGTCGCACCACCTACATTGGGAATTCCCTTTTAGGATCCTTGTGTTTACTCCTTTGAGCATTAGCTTGGTCTTCCAGTGACACCTCATCTTTCAAGGTTACCACTTCAGTGTCCACTGACTTTTACTCCTCTGCATTGGAGTCACAGTGCTTTTTTCATTGATCTAATGGTTCTTTCATTTCGGGGGAGCTTTGGAGCTTTGATCCTCTCTCACGGGGGGGTTGGCAGCACACATTGTACTTATGGCTTTGAGAGAGTCTCTTGAAGTCATTCTCTCTTGTCTTTTTCTTTCTTTTTTATCTCTTTTTGGAGAGGATTTTTTCTCATTGGGTTTTCTCCTTTGTCTCCAGTTTACAGAGATTTCCTTGTATTGGGTACTTGATCAAGCCTTGTTGCCAAGACCCATTTCCTACTTTCATAGTTGTGCTAGGTTAGCTTACCTCCTGAGCTTCACTTAAGGGGGGGTGTTAGAGTAATTATTCATTCACTTATTAATTAGATTACTTTGATTTAATTAATTAAGTTATCTATTACTCTAGTTTACTTAAGTTGTCTCTTAGGTGCATATAATTAATACTTTATATTAATTATTATGCACAACCTAGCTTTTTACCTTTTTTAGGGTTTCATTCACCTTATAGGTTGAACTCTTGTAATTATTGTTCATGCTCTCTGAATACATTTTAGCTCTCACATTTTGAGCACAGAAGGGTTTCAACTTTTTCCATCTTTTGCTTCATTCTTTGTAACAGGTATCTTGCATGCAGATTGGTCTTGAAAGTTGAATATGTATTTCTCAGTTTCTACATTTTATACTTCTCCACAAGAGACTGTGGGATCCTTGATCTACTTGACATCAAATTTTGAAATGTTTTAATTACCAACACTACACTTTCATTTACTTTATCAAGAACATGCCTTATATACACTTTGTTAATCCTTTCCATTGTATTTTGGCCATCATTCCAGTCATTTCCAATGGTGTAAGGAAATCTTCTCAATAAATGAAAAAACATATAAGTGATTAAAGATGATAATATAAACTGTGAATACTTAGTCTTCTTTATCTTTTCCAAATTCTCAAACAACTAAATTCTCAAAATCTCATACATGTCAACTTGTACTTTATCAACACACATCAAATAAGCTACATGTATCATTCCAGCTACCATGTCATCTATTGGTTAAAATCTCTATTTTTGCCTTTTGTCCTGAAAGCCATGGATGTTTTTTGAAAGTTTTGCAATCTTTAGGGTTTTCTAGGTCTAAATATCTTGAAAATAATGAAACCCTAGTTTACCCTAGCCCTGTTCTAATTCTTCGTTACCTTTTTTGGGCCACTTATGTGATTATAAGCACATGTGCACTTTTCCCTACTGGTCAGTCGCCAGTTCTTTGAGTTTTCATGTGGTTAGCCTTTTCATTCGGTGACTTCGATTCTGCAGTGTTCACGTATTCTCTTGTTCTTGGCGGTTTAGCCCCATACATTTTGTGACTCTGCTAATGGTTTGTGTCTTTTCTTCAATTGCTAATTCATGTGACGGTGGGCCTGGTATCTTAGTCTCTTTTTAATTCTATAGCAGGTGCATGATCTCATGAAATCTTAGTGGCCTTTGAGATCATGCGCCAGCCGTTCGATCTTCCATGTGTTCAGATAGATCGAAAGTGGGACCGTTGATAGGTGTTTCAACATGGCGGCTGACAGGACTTTGTTCTTAAAGAATAATTTCAAATGGACCTGCTCTATGCAACATGGCAATATTTGATTCGATGAAGTGGCTGATACGGCAAGTGGGGCCAAGCTTTGATGGTATCAATAGCAGATTCAAGATCAATGGCTGGCTTATGATCACATGGAAACTTTCCAAGCTATGCTATCATATGATAGCCATCCAATTTTTTAGGTGATATGATGTTTCTTAGTGGGTCCACTACCAGGTGTGCACAAGTGGTGACTTTTCATTGGTCGAGCTAGACATTAACATGGAATTTGTCAGCGAGGCCCTACATTTAGTTGAAAGATGATCTACGGCTGGAGTATGATCGCATGGAATCTTTCCAATCAATGAAATCATGCGATAGCCATCGATTTAGTGTCAGCGGGGCCCTACATTTAGTGGGTGCTGACATGCTTGTTTGTGATTGGTTGCGGGATAGTGAAGTGGAATGTTGTTAGTGGGCTCGAATCTTTCAAGAGGAAAAAAGAAGATCTACGGTCATCACTTGATCACATGGAATCTTTTTAGGCCATGCGATCATGCGACCACCATCTGATTTAAGAGCTTGCTCAGAGGTTATAGGGATTCGGTGATCATGTGACTAGTGGTCATGAAGTCTTGGAAAGAAGTTTGAAAAGTCAAATGGTTGCAGTGATTATGTGTTGGGTCCTCTATCGCCAGATTGCTAGAAAGAAAGTCAAAGGGTTTCATAGCAGTGAATTTCTTCAGACATGTGATCATAGGAAAATATAGTTTTTAAAGAGATAACTTCACAATCACAAGACTACTGTTGCCAGATTGCTAAGAATGAATAAGGTTAAGGGAGGTGTCTGGCGATCTCATGACTAAAGATGAGATGAGACCCAGGAAAAGTAAGAGGATCTAACGGTCATGATTTAAAGTAAGCCCAGATTTGAAAGTTGACTATCAATTTGCTATCTCATGCCATAATATAGCCATTTCTTCCAGATTTGAATATTTTAAAGGTTTCTCAGCAACTAAGGACTAGAATTGAATGCTTGGGTGGCTGGATCTGGTAGTTTTGATTTTGTCAAGTGTTGTAGAGTGGTCCAAAGAGTGTGATGATTGATTGCAGAGGGTTTGTACAGTGAAAAAGTGGGTAACCAGTTGCTCGAGGCATGTTGCAAGTGATTGATCAGATTGATTAACTTGGTAGATTCATGATCCTTAGTACACAAGTCAAAGGAATTATCATAAATGAGGATCATTTTTGGATCTGATCTCTTGAAGTTGCTTGGTTTTCCTCAATTGAAATAAATTTTGATTGAATCCAATTGGTTTGGTGGGTGAAAACCCTAACCCTTGCCCTAGTCATCCATAGCTTGTTGCATCCTAATTTTGGGGATTCCAAGATGAATAATGATATAGATGGCAATTTTTTTTGACTTTCAGGGGGTTCTATCGGAAAGATATAGAAAAATTTGAACAGAATTGCTTTGAAGCAGATTTCCAAGCTTTGTGCCTAATTTTCTGAGTGACAGAATTGTGAATGTAATTGGCAAGTTGGTTTTAATACAAATACACTGAAACTTCTTCCATATACTAGTGTTGTCTCTCTACCTTTATATTGTACTCTTGTATGTTCTACATGTTTGGCATTTAAAATATACCAGTTGTAAAGCAACTTGCTTGATGGATTTATGAGTTTCTTTCAAGGAAAGAATTAAAAGTTCTCATAGTTCAACTTGAAGAGTAGATATATCTGTATGGATTCTGATAATAATAGTATTTGGTTAATAGAATAGTTTGTAAGGCAGTCTATTTGGATTTGTGGCTGGTATGCAAGGCATTCTATTGTATTTCTTTTAGAATTATCTAGTTGATTTGCATTTAGATTTCTTTTTCCTATTGGATAAGGCACTAGTTTGGTGTATGTTTCTTATGGTTTTATCTTTCATAGATCTTTAGAGAGAAAACCAAAACTTTCACATCATTTACTAGTTCATCTTTCATTTCATGCTTATTGCACAAAATAGATAGGACTGTCCCTAAAGGCACACAATCTATATTTCTTGATTCCTTGAAGAGAGAATCATCTAGGTTGCCCCTCCTTAAAAGGAAGAAGGATGAGAATCCTTAAATCACTGATCCTTTCTTTATTTACAATCATGTTTTGCCCAGTCAAATTCTGCACCAAATTGGTCATGGTCATATGTAGAGTATTCTATAAATTGATGCACTAAAAAGAATTAAAAGCAGATCAATGTCCACTCATATAAATACTGTGTAATCAGTTATCATTAAAAGTAATACCTGCCTAAGTATGTGGAGCTCAAAAACGAAGGAGGATTTTATCCAATCCTCAGTAATTATGTCTTTCTCTTGTTTGAATCAGCCTCAAGAAGCCTAAATTCAAGGTTAGTTTGATCCTACAAGAAAAATTCCTAACAAATTGGTGACTCTATTGGGGATAATACAGTAAAGAAGAATCTAGTATCTCCTAAGGACTATTGGACTACTTTCTCCAAATCCCAAAAGGAAATTGGGTGGCGACTCTTTACAAATATCTAAACTAGTGTTTCAAATAAAGATTCTATTATTTTATAATGACTCATAGAAATACAAGATCTTGGAGAAAGGAACATCCAGAAGAAAACCTAGAGGGAGAACTCCCCGCTACATCAAGACAAACTCATATGAGGAAGGAGAGAAATACTAATGACATGTCTTTTACATGGAAATAGAAAGGAAATATAAGGACAGAGGATCCTATTCAAATAAATCAAGAAGGTAATACTTCTGAATATGAGGAGGCAGTTGATTTGGAATTAAATCAGTATGAAGATTATTACTCACCTTCTGAAAAGGATGGAAGGAGAACTCAACCTCATAGGAGAGGAATCCCTAGGAATAACAGAAGATCTGGAAGCCAAAATAGGAGTAAGAAAGACTTTGTTCCTTCTTTTCCCCATGATTCCCCCTTACAGGGCCACCAAATACCTGATGACCACCAAGAGGAGGTCCCTGCCCAAGAATCCTCATCTGAAACAGCCCTTCCTGATTTTGAGGAAATTTTTGAAGAAGTGTTTGAATTGGAAAGAAAGATCTAGGAGCAAATTCAAATAAGGAAAAAGAGAGAGAAAGAAAAGGAGGAAAAGATTAGACATGCTATGATCAGAGCAGAGCAATTGAAGAAGCAATTGTTGGACTTTGAAGCCATAAATCATGTTCCTGTAACTGAGCAAATAGATGATCGACCTATTGTCCAAAAAATTTATGAGATAAGAAATCCTAGAGACAAAGGTAAGCAAAAGGCTGTAGGGGTTTCAATAAATGGACCAAATCCTGCAAAGAAGTCCCTAGATCAAGTAGCAAGATTAGATGCTGATTTAGAAAAGGCCAAAAGGGAACAGGAATTATTGGCCAAAGAATTAGAAAAGGCAGAGCTTGAAGCTACTGTAGCTGAAATAAAAAGAAAGATTAACTTCCTTAAGCAATCTTCTGGACCCACCAATACACTTTCCACTTCTCAAGCACAGGGTGCAAATGTGTTGAACACTGCTAGAACTCTAGGTATGCCCGGGACTTCTACTATTTCAAATATTCAAACATCCATAGGTGTTGGCCCATCTCAAATAGGATCCATAAATGAGAGGCATAAGCAGTTGGGTTTTATTGGGATTCCTGGTTACCCAAATCCCATCCCTGATGAAATTAGGAAAAAGCTTCCAAAATTCACTGGAAGCAATGTAGTTACTTGTGAAGAGCACTTGAAAAGCTTCATTGATGTAATAGATGACTACAACATTGAGCCTGATGATATGATCATGAAGATTTTTGTTCAGTCTCTGACCGAAGATGCTAGAGATTGGTTTAGAAATTTTCCTCATGCTAGCATAGGCTCATGGGAACAATTCAAACATTTTTTCAAAGAACAATATGGTGATAAAACCAATGAATGTTTCATGCTTAATGAATTCAACAACATCAAGAAAAATCTGAATGAGGTTGTTGTTGAGTTCAATGTTAGATTTCAGAAAGCCATGCATAAATTGTTGCAAGTGATCATACTAGATGACAAGATTTTTTTGGTCACCTACCTGGATGCTTTTGATTCAAAAATGGGATATCTTTTGAGAGATAAGAATCCTAGAAATCTTGCAAAAGCTTACAATCTGGCCATTAATATAGAAAGCAATAGAAGAATATCAGGGAAGTTGGGAAGGAGGGAGGATTATAAACCTTCAATCTCAAACAGAAAGGAACTAGGGAAGTCTAACACAAAACCAAAAGATGATAGTTTGAAGCAAATTTTGAAAGCAATAAAAGATTTAAAGCCTAATGAAGCAAGGAATAGTAGAGTGCAGGGAAATGATAGGCCATCCTTCAATAACTTTAATAAGTTACCAAGAATGCAGAACTATCCCTACAACACTCAGTGGAAAGATGGGAAGCTAGTGTTCCCTAAAAGAAAGGATAAACCAAATGATAAGACCCCAAACCCCTTGCATAGAAATATAGTAAATATGAATGATGATGTTCCCTAGTGCATTGTTTTCCAATCACCTCATGACTCTTATTACTATGCAATTTCTCAAAGTGTTTCTGCAGATGAGGAGCAAGACAACAACAATGAAGAGTCTTATGATGATCAAGGATGTGGTATGACCTCTTCATACATATATGATGAAATGGACTCCACTGAAGAAGATGAAAGTCAGGATATCTATAGTTCTCAGGTTAGAAATGAGATTTATCATCAACAAGTGTTTTTTGATGAAGGAGAAAGTTACTTGGATGAACTCCAGTGCAATACTTTAAGAAATGATGAGCCAGTAGTGTTGAGAAGACCTTCTGATGAAGAGATTGCACAAATCATAGCAGACATGGTCACCCAAGCCAAGAGTAACTACAATTTGAGAAATAGAGTGGTGGGTGATTCAAGTCAAAAGTCATCTGGTATATTCATCAAAAGGACAAACAGGGATGTAAAACAAACTCAAGACAAAAATAAGGTTGTTGATGTTGTTAGCAGGACTAAAATAAAAAAGAATGTAACATTTTCTTCCCCTAATGTGACTTACAAAGTAAAGCAAAAACCTCTTCAGGAGACTATTGTTTCTGCCCAAAAGGAATTCAAAACCCTGAACAAGGATTAGCATGGCCTTATAGAATATGAAGAAAATAAGGAGGCTACTATCATTAAGTAGGATGTAGTTGACCCCAAATATGTTCCAGTTGACATGGGAAAACTATTATCACAAATTACTGTCAAGGTCCCCTTATTAGAAATGATGAGAATAGAAGAGCATAAAGAAAAGGCTTTGAGTTGGGTGAAAGGAGTTCATCCTTCTGATGCCCAAAATTCCACCAAGACTAGTAGAATGGCTACTATTGCAAGTGATTGAACTGAGAACCAGTGTGGGGAGATTGTCTCTGAGATCCCTCAGATTTATTTGGATACTAATGTTGTAAATACTATGACAAGAACTATTGATCCTTTCTTTCTATCCCTAATAGTAAATGGAAAGTTGTTAAGAAATTGTATGATCAATTCAGGAGCCTCTAATACTGTTATGCCTACAGAAATAATGAGATCTTTGGGTCTAAAAGTAGATACACCTCATGGAAGATGTCAGGCTATGGATTCAAGAGAGGTCCCTATTATTGGTACTATAAAAGCTTTTCCTTACAGGTTGGCAGCCTTCCCTGACAAGTTGTTAACAATGAGTGTTCTGGTGGTTGATATCCCACCCCATTATGGAATGTTATTATCAAGGAAATGGAGTGCTTCAATGGGAGGTAGTATTCAGTGTGATTTATCCTTTGCAACTTTCAATATTGATGGTGATAATGTGAGAGTATCCAGAGAAGGCAGAACCCCACACATGATTGAGCTAAATAATATGGATGAGTTGAATTGTTGTGTGGATGTTGTCATGGAAAATTTTAGAGTGGAAAAGGCCATTTCACAAAAAGAAGATTCAGATCCATTGGCTCTGGAACTGAAAGAACAACAAAATGGACTATGGAAGATGTATTTTGATGGAGCTTTCTCAAAAGAAGGCTTGGGAGCTAGAGTTCTATTCATATCTCCATCAGGTACCACTTTTAAGTATTCATTCTCATTGATTTTTTAATGCACAAATAATACTGTTGAATATGAGGCACTGTCATTGGGATTGAATATTGCTATCAAACATGGGATAAAATGTTTAAAGGTTTTTGGTGATTCTGAGCTTGTGGTGGCACAAGTTCGATCTAAGTATATTGTTAAGAATGATAAGTTGAAACTATATAAACATGTAATATGGGATTAGATTGAAATGTTTGATGCTTTTAATATATGTTGGGTAGAAAGATCCAAGAACATAATGGCTGATTTTTTTTCCAATGTTGCTTTGAAAAGGGATGATTCAACTTTGTTTGGAGTATCAATAGTTGAAATAAAATGTAGACCAGTTGTTCCAGACAACATTTACAATTGGCAGGTATTTGAGGATGATCATGACATTTTGAAATTTATGCAATGCCTTGACATATATGAGGGTCAACTTATAGACTGCAACACATTGGTTGAGGAAATTGAAGGTAAGGACATGGTCATGGGAAATGAGGTAATCCAGTTGAGTTCAAATCATATCCCTAAGGGTTTAACTAAATTAAAAGCATTATATAGTAGTCAAAATGATTATATGTCAAAAATAAGTAATGCTAAGGCTGAAGATCTGGAGGAAGTAAATTTGGGATCACATAATGCACCTCAAATGGTTTATATTGGGAAAGGATTAGCCCCTTAGCTGAGATATAACCTGATAAAGTTGTTAAGAAAGCACAAGCATGTGTTTGCATGGTCCTATGATGACCTAAAAGCTTATAGAGAGGACCTGTTCCAACATGAGATCCCATTAAAGCAAGATGTTAAACCATTCAGATAGAAGCAAAGACCCATTAACCCAATTTTGGCTCCTAAAATGCAGCAGGAGCTGGCCAAGTTGAGTGATGCAGGAATAATCCAACCTATAAGGCATTCAACTTGGGTATCTAATTTAGTCCTAGTTAGAAAGAAGAACGGTGATATTAGATTGTGTGTGGACTTTAGGAATCTGAATGTTGCATCATTAAAAGATAATTATTCACTGCCCAACATGGAAGCTATGTTGCATAAAGTCACTGGATGTGAGTTATTGTCTATGATGGATGGTTTCTCTAGATATAACCAGGTGTTGGTGAAAGAATCTGAACAATTCAAAACAACATTCACAACACCTTGGGGAACCTATGTATATGTTAGAATGCCATTTGGCCTTAGAAATGCTAGAGCAATGTTTCAAAGGGCCATGTATGTTTCTTTCAAAGAATATATAGACTTGTTTATGGTTGTGTACCAAGATGACCTAACTACTTATTCTAAATGGGCTGTTGATCATTGCTCACATCTAGAAAAGATTTTTGTCAAAGCTCTAGAATATTTGTGTCTCTGAATCCAAAGAAGTGTAACTTTGCAGTCAAAGAGGAAAAGTTTCTAGGACACATTGTATCAAAAGGAGTAAGACTTGATCCAGAGAGGTTTGAAGCTATCAAAAGGGTTATAGCACCCAAAAATCTTAAAGGGGTGCAATCCTTTTTAGGAAAAATCAATTTTGTTAGGAGATTAATTGCAAATTTTGCTGAAATTGTCAAACCCATAGTAAAATTGCTAAAGAAGGATGTCAGGTTTCAATGGACTATAGAAGCTCAGGGTGCATTTGATAAAATTAAATAAGTAGTTCAACAAGCACCTATGCTTAGGTCTCCTAATTATACCAAGCCCTTTTCACTTTTCTCTTTTGCATCATTTCACACCATTGCTGCTATATTATTACAAAAGGATCAACAAGGTTTTGAGCATCCAATTGCATTTTTTAGTAAATCTTTACAAGCTGCTGAGTTGAATTATGAGATTATGGAAAAGTAGGTGTATGCACTGGTAAAAGAAGTCAAATCTTTCAGACCTTATCTGGTTTGTGCTAAGGTAGTGGCATATGTCCCACATGTAACAGTAAAAGATGTCCTTACTCAGTTTGAAGTTACTGGTAAAAGATGCAAATGGATCACCAGGATTCAAGAATTCAATTTGGAAATCCATATCACTAAGCTTGTAAGAGGACAAGGCCTGGCAAAATTGATGACTGAAGAGAATATGGATTTAGTCCAAGTTAACAATGAAAGAATTCCAGATATGACAATTACAAGTATTGAGTTGCAACCGTACTATGTTGATATTGTATACTTCATTAAGAATGCCAAATGCCCAGAATATATGATAGATAATCAAAAGAGATCCCTAAAATTGCAAGCTCAGAAGTATACATTGATACAAGGGGACTAGTATTGGAAAAATAGAGATGGGGTCTTGCTGTTTTGCCTTGATAAGTGTCAAGCAGAGAAGGTCTTAAGTGAAATGCATGCCAGTGTTTGTGGAGGGCATTATTCGGCAAGGACTACTGCCCATAAAATTTTGAGGGCTGGCTATTTTTGGCCTACATTGTTTAAGGACTCTTTCCAATTTGTTAAGAAATGTGAAGCCTGTCAAAAATTTGCTTCTAAATTAAAATATTCAAGAGCACTATTGTTAAACCCAATAGTTGTTGAGGCACCATTTTCCATGTGGGGAATGGATTTCATAGGTGAGTTTGTTGAGAAATCTAGTGGAGGACACAGCTGGCTACTTGTTGCTACCAACTACTTCACAAAATGGATAGAGGCCATTCCCACAAAGAAGGCAACAAGTAAAGTGGTGTGTGATTTCTTACTTGACAATATTTTGACCAGATTTGGTGTCCCCCTGAAATTGATCACAGATAATGCAATGTGTTTCAGATCAAATGAGTTCAAGGAGTTTTGTAAAAACAATGGAATCATAACATCTTATTCATCTCCTTATCATCCTCAAGAAAATGGACAGGCTAAATCTAGTAACAAAAGCACTCTAACAATCTTGAAGAAAACACTTGAGAAAAATAAGAGAGCTTGGCATTCCAAATTGAAGTTAGCCTTATGGGAAGATAGGATTATAGTAAAGAAGGCCACTGGGAAGTCTCCTTTTGAACTAGTATATGGTTTACAGTCAAGGTTACCCATCAACAATCTAATTCCAATTTACAAGTTTATACAAGATGAGGAATTGGATGTCTCAAAGCCAATGCAGGATAGAATCATGCAATTGACTGAATTAGATGAACTAAAAAGGGAGAGTGAAAAGAGCAATATCAAGTTGCAACAGAAGATGAAGTACCTGTGAAAAAAGAGAAACTACCAGAAAATTCAAACCAAATGACTTAGTACTTCAATGGAATGTGAGAGCAGAAGATAAAGGGAAACATAAAAAGTTTGAATCATTATGGCTTGGTCCCTTTGTGATTCATGAGAGTTTTGGAAAAGACTCCTACTTGTTGAAGAATATGGATGATGAAGTTTTTGAGTTGCCAGTGCATGGGCAATTCTTGAAACCCTTCTTCAATTAAGTTTTTGATTCTCATGCATATGTAAATCTCTTGTAAATTTTGTATAGGTTTGCTTCCTTTCAGGTTGTGTGTTTCTGTTCCTATTTTAGGTTAGTGCAATTTTTGGTCTACATCCCAAAGATCTATGGTTCTTGTTTAAACTTGCATTTCAACATCCTCAGATAGAGCCACTGTTGGTTAAAATCTCTATTTTTGGCTTTTTTCCTGAAAGCCATGGATGTTTTTTGAAAGTTTTGCAGTCTTTAGGGTTTTTTAGGTCTAAATATCTTGAAAATTATGAAACCCTAGTTTACCTTGGCACTGTTCTAATTCTTCGTTACCTTTTACGGGTGACTTATTGATGGAATATGGATGAAGTGACTGCGAGGGGGGGGTGAATCAGTCAACCATAAAACACTTCACAATTATTTCTTTCCAGATCCCTTAGGATATCTTAAAGAATGTTATCTATTTTAGCACTCGGTAAATAGATTGCAGTAACTTTGAAGATGCAGAAAGTATTAGCAAAATTATCTTTTAGATATTCATCAGCACTAGTGTATGATTAAGATAGCAATTAAGAACACAAGAGACACAAGATTTAATGTGGAAACCCAATATGGGAAAAACCACCAATGTATCTAGATACTAATTTTCACTTTTTTGAAGTGATGCCCGGTTAGAAGCCAACCCGGTAAAAGGTTACAAAACACACTGTTAGGTGTGACCTTGTTAGAGGATTTAATCACCCTGCTAGGAGTGGCCTGGTAAGAGGTCTTGAAAACAATTCAATGGAAGTGTCACCTTGTTAGAGGATTTACAATATGGTTGTTAAACCAACTCGGTTAAGATATTTAGAATTCACTGTTACAATGATAAGAAGGTAACAATGAAAATGACCTATATAATAATGCAACTGCCTTGCTGATTACAGATCTCTATTCTGCATAAGTGTGATCCTTCCTGATCAAATAAATCTCTGCTGCACCTTAAGGATATCTGAACATCCTTCGCAAATTCGAACACACCTTTCCTGTCTTTCTTCTGTAAATCTTCTACTGTATTTCTTATTTATTTTTCACATTTGACCTTTTATTTATATGATTTTAGATTTGTCAAATCGACATTATTTAGTATAACAGTCGGTTGAATTAAGCAAACTCTATTTGCAAAAATCCTTCAAGGGCCGACAGTGCTCGGTGACCATAACTTTCTACAATCTTTCGGAGACCGAGGAAACTCGATAAACACCGACAATCCTTTACCTTCGATAACCGACTGAACTCGGTAAACACTAAATTTCCTTTGACGACCGACTGAACTCGGTAAACACTGAATTTCCTTTGACGACTGACTGAACTCGGTAAACACTAAATTTCCTTTAACGACCGACTGAACTCAGTAAACAATGAATTTCTTTGATAACCAACTGAACTCGGTAAACACTGAATTTCTTTGATAACCGAGTGAACTCAGTAAATGCTAAATTTTCTTTGATAACCGAGTGAACTCGATAGACACTGATTTTCTTTGATAACCGAGTAGACTCGGTAAGCACTAATCTTCCTGTCTGGCAGACCGACTAAGCTTAGTAGGAACTGATTGCTGCGGACTATGACATTGTGTGACATCAAAGACAATACATAATTTGAGTAGCAATTTCAGACAATTGTTTCCAACAATCTCCCTCTTTGGCATTGATGGCAACACAATATGTCATAGCATAAGAAATTTGAAAGAATTAACTCGGTTCAGATTCAAATCTCCCTCTGTCAGCAAACTTCCTTTATCCTGAAAATTCTTCCTTCTGACTATTGAAAATTTCTTGAAGTAATAGCAAAGACATAGCAAACACTCCCTCTTTGACAACACATGCCAAAGACAATTCACATATTACCGGTGTAAATTAATGTACCTCAAGTACTGATTCATATGCAATGATTCCTTGAATATGCTACATCAACTGGTTGATTTTCAATCATGTTCTGGTTGATACATCACTAAAACTATATTTAGTGAGCCTCGGATAGGGGAATGACCCCTAACTTACCTCTTAGATACACAAATGCATCCTTAGGTAATGGCTTGGTAAAAATGTTTGCAATCTGTTCTTTTGTATGAATATATTCTAATCTGATTTCCTTGTCCTGCACCAATTCTCTGACAAAGTGATATTTAATAGCAATGTGCTTGGTTTTGGAATGCATCACTGGATTCTTCGAAATGTTTATTGCACTGGTATTGTCACAAAATATAAAAACTGGTTCTTTGATTTCAACCTTCATACCTTCTAATAACTATTTAAACCAAACAATATTTGAATAGTTTACTGTAGCAGCAACATATTCTGCTTCAACTGTGGATTGAGATGTGCAATTTTTCTTTTTACTAGTCCAGGATACCAATCTTTTTCCAAGAAAAAATGCTCCACCACTTGTGCTTTTTCTGTCATCAATGTTCCCTGCCCAATTAGCATCAGTAAACACTTTTAAGTCTAGATTGCCTCCAAATTTATACCAAAAACCATATTCTTCAGTTCCTCTTAAGTATCTTAAGATTCTTTTGATTGCCATCATATGATTTTCCTTAGGTTTTGCTGAGAATCTAGCTACTATACCGACTGCTAAGGCAATATTAGGTCTTGTATGTACTACATACTACAATTTTCCAATCATAGATCGGTATAGGGTCTGATCAACTTCTTTTGAATCATCATTTTTGGTAAGTTTCAGTCCAGTACACATGGGTGTACCAACTGGTTTTGAATCTTCCATACCAAACGTCTTAAGTATTTCCTTAATGTATTTAGATTGAGTAATGTATATACCATTCTTGCTTTGCTGAATTTGAAGACCAACAAAGAATTTTATTAAACCAAACATAGACATTTCAAATTCTTTGTTCATTTTCTCTGAAAATTCTTTGCACTGATCCTCATTCCCTGTAAATATAGTATCATCTACAAATATTTTTGCCAATACAATTTTGTCATCCGGTCCTTCTTTAATATACAGATTGTTGTTATCATTGGCTCTTTTGAAATTAATTTGAATCAAATAGTTATGGAGTCTTTCATACCATGCTCTAGGAGCTTGTTTCAAACTATACAATGCTTTGTGTAACCTGCCGACCATGTCCTTTTTATCTGGATCAACAAAACCTTCAGGTTGTTCAATGTAGACTTCTTCATCAAGAATTCCATTGAGAAATGCAGATTTTATATCCATCTGATATACCTTAAATCCTTTGTGTGCTGCATAAGCAAGTAGAGTTCTTACACCTTCTAATCTTGCAACAGGAGCAAAAGTTTCTCCATAATCTATACCTTCTTCTTGAGAATAACCTTTACATACCAGTCTAGCTTTGTTTCTAGACACTTGACCATCTTCATTCAGCTTATTCCTGAATACCCATTTTGTTCCAATTACATTCTTATCTTTAGGTCTAGGTACAAGAGTCCATGTTTTGTTCTTTTTTATTTGTTCTAATTCTTCATTCATTGCTTCAATCCAACTTTCATTTTCCAATGCATCTTTGATATTTCTAGGTTCAAAGTCAGTAAGTAGACATGTACCTTTTAGCTTGCTTCTTGTCATAGTACCATCTGATTTGTTTCCAATAATTTGATCTGGTGTATGATGTCTTCTGACATATTTGGCTAGTATAGGTTCCTTTCTTTTTGAATGATTCATGCTGTTGTCTTCTAGGATCTCTTCTTCAGGTTGCTCGGGCTCGGTAGATATTTGCTCGGTAACTTCAGGCTGAGACTCGGTCTGAATTTCTTCCTGTGACTCGGTTTGAAATTCTTCCTGTGACTTGGTTTGTGACTCAGTAACTATGCTCGGCTCGGTAGATATAGTTTCCTCATTGATAGTTGTGTCTGCCAATGTTTCAGGTTCAATGTAAACGAATCTTCTGTAGTTCTCAGGTTCCCTTTTGCTTTCTTCTTCAGTCTTTTCTGCAAACTCATCAAATTTTACATGTATACTTTCTATGACTTTGTGAGTAGATAAGTTCAGACATTTTTATGCCTTGCTTTTGCTAGAATATCCTAGGAATATTCCTTCATCACTTTTCACATCAAATTTATTTCTTCTGGATTCTTTTAAGATATAATACTTGCTACCAAATATTTTCATGTAACTTACATTGGGTTTATAGCCATACCATAATTCATAAGGAATTTTGAATGTGTCTTTCTTCAATTGTACTCGGTTCAAGGTATGAACTGCAGTGCTGATAGCTTCCTTCCAGTACTTTATAGCGATGTTCTTTTCTATCATTAGAGTCCTTGCACAATCCATAATAGATCTGTTTCTTCTTTCTGCTATTCCATTCTGCTCAGGAGTTCTAGGAGCTGATACCTGCCTTTTGATTCCTCTTTCAATGCAAAAGTTGTTAAAATCATGGGAGATGAATTCACCACCTCTGTCTAATCTTAAGCATTTCAATCTTTTCCCTGTTTCCTTTTCCACTCTTGCTAAGTACCATTTGAACTTTTCAAATGCTTCTAATTTTTCTCTTAAATACATAACAGTCATCACTCTAGAATAATCATCAACGAAAAGAATAAAGAATTTATCTCCAGTATAGCTTTGTATTCCAATAGGTCCACATAAATCAGTATGCACAATTTCCAAAATTTCTTTAGACTGATAGTTCTTACTCTTGAAACTAGTTTTACTCATTTTGCCAATCTGACAATTCTTACATAGACCAGTATTAGGTTTCTTCAAAGTAGGAATGCCTCTAACCTTCTTGAATTTGCTTATTTTTATCATGTTATCAAAATTCACATGACATAACCTTTTGTGCCATAGCCAACTTTCTTCAATTTGAGCAATAAAGCATGAATATTCACTAAGATCAAGATAAAATAAGTTACCTTTTGTTTGTTTGCCTGATCCAATGAGTTTTCCTTTTTCATCCAGCAGTCTTGCTTGACCATTCATGAATTCAACCTTGAAACCAGTGTTGATTAGCTATGCTACACTTAGAAGATTATGTTTTAGTCCTTCAACCCAATAAGCATTATCACATATGAGTTCTTTGGTTAATGAGATTCTTCCTTTTCCTTTTATACAACAAGGTTCATTGTTTCCAAATCTTACATTGCCACTATCACAGTCTTCTAGATATTCAAATTTTTTCTTGTCACCAGTCATGTGGTGTGAACATCCACTATCTATTATCCATATATCATCTTTTCTTATATGAGAAATAAGTGCCATCTTATCTTCATCATCATCAGATTCATCTTTTATAGCAATAAAGATAATTTCTTCTTCACTATCATCAGAATCTTTAGCCATAAAACATGTTTTCTTACCTTTATCCTTGAATGATTTGAAATTCTTTTTGCCATAGTACTTGTGACTTCTCTTCTCTTCCTTGACTTGCTTGTTTGGGCACCTAGCTGCAATATGTCCAATTTCTTCACATGAAAAATAGATTAAAGGAGTTTTACCTTTATATTTACCTTTCCCTTTAGAGTACTTCTTTGCAAGTAATGCTTCTACAATTTCAAGATCACTATCAGAACTTTCTTCTAATACTTCTTCACTTTTTGACTGAACTTCTTTAATTTTCTTGTTCTTCTTTAGTGAAACCTTAGCCTCAAATGCTGATTCAATATTTTTGGAACTAGGAACATAGTTGTCATAGTTGTCTAATTCAAAGGCTGTCAATCTTCCAACTAAAGCATCCAAAGTTATATTGTGGTTTGTTTCACATCTTCTTTCTTGAATAGCTGATACTCTTATTGCATAGATAGGGAGTAATGTTCTGAGTACCTTACTTATAACAGTTTCATCTGAGATTGTTCCTCCAGAAGCTCTAATTGCACTTACACTTGCTTTGATTCTTTCAACATATTTTGCAATGTTTTCATCTTCCTTCATATTCATCTTGTCAAACTGTCCTCTTAGGCTTTCTGCTTTGGCTCTTTTCACATTTGCATCACCACCATATATTTTCTTCAGTGTCATCCACATTTCATATGCAGTAGTGCATTCTTTAATATCATCAAATTCTTCATAGCTGAGAGCAGATGCAATGTCTATCATCATGGTGTTATGAGTCTTTTTCTCTGCAATGTCTTCAACAGTTAATGCGCCAGTAGGAATTGTGTATTCTTCATCAATGTATTTGCATCCTGAATCACCAATGGAAGCCAGATGAAGTCACATGAGACCTTTCCATGCTGAAAAGTTATCTTTGTTGAGCTTTGGAATTTCCCTCTTGTAAGACATCCTGATCTTTAGCTTAGGTCCTTGAAACCCTTCCTGCAAGCACCAAAAGCTCTGATGCCAATTGATGGAATATGGATGAAGTGACTGAGAGGGGGGGGTGAATTAGTCAACCATAAAACACTTCACAATTATTTCTTTCCAGATCCCTTAGGATATCTTAAAGAATGTTATCTATTTTAGCACTCGGTAAATAGATTGCAGTAACTTTGAAGATGCAGAAAGTATTAGCAAAATTATCTTTTAGATATTCATCAGCACTAGTGTATGATTAAGATAGCAATTAAGAACACAAGAGACACAAGATTTAACGTGGAAACCCAATATGGGAAAAACCACCAATGTATCTAGATACTGATTTTCACTTTTCTGAAGTGATGCCCGGTTAGAAGCCAACCCGGTAAAAGGTTACAAAACACACTGTTAGGTGTGACCTTGTTAGAGGATTTAATCACCCTGCTAGGAGTGGCTTGGTAAGAGGTCTTGAAAACAATTCAATGGAATTGTCACCTTGTTAGAGGATTTACAATATGGTTGTTAAACCAACTCGGTTAAGAGATTTAGAATTCACTGTTACAATGATAAGAAGGTAACAATGAAAATGACCTGTATAATAATGCAACTGCCTTGCTGATTATAGATCTTTGTTCTGCATAAGTGTGATCCTTCCTGATCGAATAAATCTCTGCTACACCTTAAGGATATCTGAACATCCTTTGCAAATTCACACACACCTTTCTATCTTTCTTCTGTAAATCTTCTGCTGTATTTCTTATTTATTTTTCACATTTGACCTTTTATTTATATGATTTTAGATTTGTCAAATTGACATTATTTAGTATAACAGTCGGCTAAATTAAGCAAACTCTATTTGCAAAAATCCTTCAAGGGCCGATAGTGCTCGGTGACCATAACTTTCTACAATCTTTCGGAGACCGAGGGAACTCGGTAAACACCGACAATCCTTTACCTTCGATAACCGACTGAACTTGGTAAACACTGAATTTCCTTTGATGATCGACTGAACTCGATAAACACTGAATTTCCTTTGACGACCGACTGAACTCGGTAAACACTGAATTTCCTTTGACGACCGACTGAACTCGGTAAACACTAAATTTCTTTGATAACCGACTGAACTCGGTAAACACTAAATTTCTTTGATAACCGAGTGAACTCGGTAAATGCTAAATTTTCTTTGATAATCGAGTGAACTCGGTAGACACTGATTTTCTTTGATAACCGAGTGGACTCGGTAAGCAGTAATCTTCCTGTCTGGCAAACCGACTGAGCTCGGTAGGAACTGATTGCTGCGAACTATGACATTGTGTGACATCAAAGACAATACATAATTTGAGTTTCAGACAATTGTTTCCAACACTTATGTGATTATAAGTGCATGTGCACTTTTCCCTCCTGGTCAGTTGCCAGTAATCTGAGTTTTCATGCGGTTAGCCTTTTCATTTGATGACTTCAATTCTACAGTGTTCGTGTATTCTCTTGTTCCTGGCAGTTTAGCCCCATACATTCTGCGACTCTGCTAATGGTTTGTGTCTTTTCTTCAGTCGCTAATTCATGTGACAGAGGGCCCGGTATCTTGATCTCTTTTTAATCCTATGGTGGGTGCATGATCTCATGAAATCTTAGTGGCCTTTGAGATCATGCGTCGATCATCCGATCTTCCATGTGTTCAGATAGATTGAAAGTGGGACTGCTGATAGGTGTTTCAACGTGGTGGCTGACAGAATTTTATTCTTAAAGAAGAATTTGAAATGGGCCCGCTCTATGCAATGTAGCAATATTTGATTCGATGAAGTGGCTGATAAGGCAAGTGGGGCCAAGCTTTGATGGCATCGATAATAGATTTAAGATCAACGGGTGGCATATGATCACATGGAATCTTTCCAAGCTATGCGATCATATGACAGGCATCTGATTTTCCAGGTGGTATGATGTTTCTCAGTGGGTCCACTGCTAGGTCTACACAAGTGGTGACTTTTCATTGGTCAAGCTAGACAGTGACATGGAATTTGTTAGTGGGGCCTTGCATTTAGTTGAAAGATGATCTACAACTGGCGTATGATCACATGGAATCTTTCCAATCCATGAGATCATGTGACAGTTGTCGATTTAGTATCAGAATATAAGGGATGTTGGTGGGACCTCCCTGCTAGTGGGCACTAACATGCTTGTTTGTGATTGGCCATGGGATGGTGAAGTGGAATGTTGTCAGTGGGCCCGAATCTTTCAAGAGGAAAAAAGAAAATCTATGGTTGTCACTTGATCACATGGAATATTTTCAGGCCATGTGATCATGTGACCACCATCCAATTTAAGAGCTTGCTCAGAGGTTATAAGGATTCGGTGATCATGTGACTAGTGGTCACGAAGTCTCAGAAAGAAGTTTGAAAAGTCAAATGGTTGCAGCAATTATGTGTTGGGTCCTCTATCACCAGATTGCCAAAAAGAAAGTCAAAGGGTTTCATGGCAGTGAATTTCTTCAGTCGCATGATCACAGGAAAATATAGTTGTTAAAGAGATAACTGTGCAATCACGAGACTATTGTCGCCAGATCGCTAAGAATGAATAAGGTTAAGGGAGGTGTCTGGCTATCTCACGACTAAAGATGAGATGAGAGATGGGAAAAGTAAGAGGATCTGATGGTCATGATTTAAAGTGAGCCCAGATTTGAAAGTTGATCATCGATTTGTTGTCTCGCACCATAATATAGTTGTTTCTTCCAGATTTGAATATTTTAAGGGTTTCTCAGTGACTAAGGACTGGAATTGAATACTTGGGCAACTGGATCTGTTAGTTTTGATTTTTTCAAGTGCTGCAGAATGGTCCAGAGAGTGTGATGATTGACTGCAAAGGGTTTGTATAGTGAAAAAGTGGGTAACCAGTTGCTCGAGGCATGTTCTAGGTGAGTGATCAGATTGATTAACTTGGTAGATTCATGATCCTTGGTACACAAGTCAGAGGAATTATCATAAATGAGGATCATTTTTGGATCTGATCTCTTGAGGTTGCTTGGTTTTCCTCCATTGAAATAAATTTTGATTGAATCCAGTTGGTTTGGTGGGTGAAAACCCTAACCCTTGCCCTAGTCATCTGTAGCTTGTTGCATCCTAATTTTGGGGATTACAAGATGACTAGTGATATAGATGGCAATTATTTTTGTCTTTCAAGGGGTTTTGTTGGAAAGATATAGAAAAATTTGAACAGAATTGCTTTGAAGCAGATTTCCAAGCTTTGTGCCTGATTTTTTGAGTGACACAATAGTGAATGTAATTAGCAAGTTGGTTTTAATACAAATACACTGCAACTTCTACCATATACTTGTGTTGTCTCTCTACCTTTATATTGTACTCTTGTATGTTCTACATGTTAGGCATTTAAAATATACCAGTTGTAAAGCAACTTGCTTGATGGATTTATGAGTTTCTTTCAAGGAAAGAATTAAAGGTTCTCATAGTTCAACTTGAAGAGTAGATATATCTATATGGATTATGATAATAATAGTATTTGGTTAATAGAATAGTTTGTAAGGCAATCTATTTGGATTTGTGGCTGGTATGCAAGACATATTGTTGTATTTCTTTTAGAATTATCTAGTTGATTTGCATTTAGATTTCTTTTGCCCATTAAATAAGGCACTGGTTTGGTGTCTATTTCTTATGGTTTTATCTTTCATAGATCTTCAGAGAGAAAACCAAAACTTTCACATCATTTACCAGTTCATCTTTCATTTCATGCTTATTGCACAAAATAGATAGGACTGTCCCTAAAGGCACACAGTCTATATTTCTTGATTCCTTGAAGAGAGAATCATCTAGGTTGCCCCTCCTTAAAAGGAAGAAGGATGAGAATCCTTAAATCACTGATCCTTTCTTTATTTACAATCATGTTTTTCCCGGTCAAGCTCTGCACCAAATTGATCATGGTCATATGCAGAGTATTCTATAGATTGATGCACTAAAAAGAATTAAAAGTAGATCAGTGTCCACTCATATAAATACTATGCAATCAGTTATCCAATCCTCAGTAATTAGGTCTTTCTCTTGTTTGAATCAGCCTCAAGAAGCCTAAATTCAAGGTCAGTTTAATCCCACAAGAAAAATCCCTAACATCATCTTCTCTCGAGTTAGCACAAAACTTAGTTGTTAGGATCTTACACAAGTATTTGACATCATCTTGCTATATCTTGCTAATCACTATTCCTCTACCATTGTAGGATGAATTTGTGTTGTCTATGACTATTTTCCTCATGTTTTTCTCATTCAAAGGAATGGCTCTAGTTTTAGATAGTCTAGTTACCTCATGAATTAAGTTAGCTGTGATATCTATACCTCTGTCATCTAACCAAAACTTTCCATTGTGAATTCTACTTAGGATTATCTTGGTACATTCTTCATTGTCAAATTCATATTGTAAAGCATACTTAATGATCTCATTATCTTTCAAATGCTCAAACCCTACTTTCAATGACATGTCCTAATTATAGATCTTCTGATATTCCTTTGTAAAATCACTATCACTGATAGTTGTATATAGTTGAATGTGAACCTCTAATCCAACTACACACGCAACATAGTCATTACTCACATTATTGAATTACGAGAGAGGGTATGAATTACTCAATCCAAAATCCATGGTGAAGCGACCTATTGCCTCCTATGTAGATGAGGTGTTTAATTACTCTCATAATGAGAGCCAACAACCATAAGACTGATTCTACAATGGAGGATTTGAAAGCATGAAGATTGAACAAAATGAAATTAAGCTAAGATGAATATGGAATTAAAACTGGGAAATGAAGATGCAATTATACTAAGAGCTTGAAAGAAATATGAAGTGCAGATTATTCTAAAGAACTTGAAAATAAGAGATTAGATTAAGCTATGAGCAAATAAGTAGACTAAATATCATGAAAATGCAATATTAAACTAAATGAAAATTACACTAATATGCAATAAAATCTTTGAATTAATGAAATTGAGACAAAAAAAAGCTATAGTTGAATTACTCTCAAAATTACTCTCTTTGAATGAAGAAATGAGGTTCATTAAATAAACAATCTTGGGAAGTGAATGAAGAGGTTCTTGATTTGAAACTCCTGACTCTTCATTCCCATTTGAGACAAAAATGCATAAATTACTTAATTAAAAGAATGGAAAATGCCACACAGGGTGACCTTTCGAATATTGTGAATTATTAATTCAAAAAAGGAGTGTCCATTCAAATAACAAGTAATTATTAATTCATTTTCATGTATATTAGCCAAATGGGGTGGGTTTAATTTAATTTAAAGCACTTAGGGATTTTAGAATTAAATTAATTTATCATAGGGGTAATTTAACTAATAAAAGTTGAAGACTTTAGGAATTAATTTTAATATTTGATTAATGCAATTTAGGGTCTTTGCAATTGACATCAAGTCAAATTAAGTCAGGTAGGAGAGAGAAAATTGCCTAGGAAACTAGGACTTTGGAGATGTAAAATTGATGAAAATGCACCAAAATTGATTGAATTTATTAAGTGCCAATTTTGGGGTATTACATTTGCCCCTCTTTGAATTGATGTGTTAATAGTGCGTTGATTCAAAGAATAGTCTAAAGTGATAGATGATGAGAAATTTAGAAGTCTAGGTTAGGTTTCCAAGACACCGAATAGATCAAAGCATTAATTTCTAAAGTCTAAGTTAGATTGCGAAGACAATGGTCTTGAGAGAAAATGAGAATCAAGGTTAGATTGCCCCAATGCCTAGAATGAGATTCAGATGCAAACTTAGGACTATCTCCAGAATCAAGGTTAGATTGCCCCAATACAAAACTTAGCCCTCCAAGACCTGGGTTAGATTGCCCAGATAATGGTCTAAAAGAGATTTCGAGAGCCATCTCCAAAATGAAGCTTGACTCCTAAGAATTAGGGTTAGATTGCCCCAATACCCAAAAGATTTCAAGAACCATCTCCAGAACAAAGCTTGATTCCTGAGGATCTGAGTTAGATTGCTCAAATACCTAAAAGATAGATGACTAGATAGCAAGATGTGAGGTACCGAGATGCCTCAAGCAATGAGAACTAATGATTTAGATCATATTGATTCGACAAGATTCAAATGATGCAATCATCTTGCCCCCTCGGGAGAGAAATCAAAAAGATGACATATCAGAAGGATGATTGACAACAAGAGGTTGTAGAGCAAAAGTAATTAGACTAGATTCGAGAAGCTGCAGAAGCAAATCAGAGAAAATTAGAGGTCCTGTTGACCAAGTATGACCATGGTTGAGCATGGTAGACTAGAGTTGACTTTGATGAAAAGAGCAAAGATCTTGAAAACATGATGCAAAGATGAGGGTCTGGCAGGAAGATGATGCTAGAAGGCTGACTGCACAAGCGTCTGATCCCAAAGGGTCCCAAAATTTAAAACATGATTTCAAGCTATCTAGAGATGTTAGATTTTGATTTCAATCCTAAAAATGGATTCAGAGCAGTCGATTTAGCCAAGGGTGCAATTTTCATGCAAGATGGAGCACTTTTGAAAATTAGATCAAAAGCTATATAAGCCCTGGAGGGGTCATTTTCAATTCATTATTCACCTTCGTCTTCTTGTGATTTTGAGCTCTGAGAGAGAAATGGAGGGTCTTTCGCTACATACACATCGATTTGAGTGCTCCCAATGACATGCTCAGCTAGTGGAGTATGACACACCTATAAGTAGCTGATAAACCTCCTTGCATTTCAATTTGTACCACTTTTTAGGTCAATTTAGGATGATCTAGCATAGTTTTAGGTCATGTTCTACCAATCTCACACAAGGAAGTAGTTTCCTTTCACCGGCCTAGATCTCCCCTCACATGAGGAAGTAGTTTCCTCACGAGTTAGGTCTTCTTTGTGTGGACTCTATTTGGAAGCTCGTGTGAGCTGAAAGCTGGTCCCACGTGAGATTTCTCCTATTCGTGCAAGGTCAAGTCCTGTCTCACGTGAGGAAACAATTTCCTCGCATGAAAATCTGCTATAGAGTTTGAATGCTTTTGCCAAAATTTGTCAAATTTGCATAAAATCAGCCAATTAGAGCATTGCAGAGTCATGTCTAGGATAGATGTCTTGCTATATTTGCTATTGTTGTGTTGAAAACCATCATGTTGAGATACCGATCCAATGTCATTTCTTTCTTTGTAGGTTGACTTTCCCGATGTTTCCTTCAAGACACACCATCCTATTATCACTACATTAGTGCAGAGACTGACAGATGCAAAGAGTACTAATATTGAGGGACTCGGCTTGGGATACTTGCATGATCTACCTAACATTTGGGTAAATCATGGTCTTCTTGGTGCACTCGTAGAGCATTTCCATTCGGAGATGAACACTTTCCAATTTTTGATGGGGGAGATAACTGTGACTCCTGAGGATGTATATAGGATTCTATGAATACTCGTTCATGGTGTCTGAGTAGAGTACAACACACAGCCTCGACAAAGTACAGTAGCCTTGAGGACTATCTTCAGGGATGATCTAGTGATGGGTCAGGCCATCTCCTAGGAGGATCTAATTCATAGATATGATGTTGCTCACCTATTAGCCATTGTACTTGCTATGTTCTTGAGCTTCTACCTTGATCCAGATCAAGGTCAGCATGGTCTAGAGTGCGGCTGGGGAACAATGCTGCAAAGGATACTGGCTAGACTAGTGGTTAGATTTGAATGGGGTGAGTGCATGCTCACACAGATGTACCATGAGCTTCATGAGATTGTGTATCAAGGTGTGAGGATGATGGTGGCAGGTGTCTTCATCTTCCAAATCTAGGCCTGGGAGAATCTCTCTGTTTGCAAGCCTATTTTTCATGACACATGGTAGCATCTTGAGCCTTATATTTATAGGTACATAGGTCCATGACTCAGCCTCTACTGGGTAAGATAGAGTAGTAAAGAGGATAGCTAGATGATATGGTAGCTATAGTTTGGAGACCTTGGGTGGCTACTGAGCCATGGGATGATGCTTAAAGAGAGCTTTCACATATGTTTGTTTCACATCCACTGATTGTATGGAGTGTCACCATTATTGAGAGATTCCTTGTTGCACATGTCCTGCACCAATTTGGTAGGTATTAGGACATATCACATGAGTATTTCCCCTATGCCCACTTCGCTAATGAGGAGAAGAAAGGGTGGCATGCGAGACTAGATCTAGGGCAGTGTGCGATAGAGGCACGCATTCCAGCTGCATGATGGGATTATATGGTGGATGTCACTAATGCAGGGGTGACACCTGCATATAGGGACCAGTTGATTACATGTCCTCATCTGAGATTCATAGATCCTATTTCTATGGGAGCACAACAGTAGCTTGCGAAGCAGCAGCAGGTACCAGATCAACAGCCACCAACCCAGTAGGCACTAGTTCAGCAGGTTGCATAGCAGGGACAACAACAATAGAGAGTGTTGAGGCCTCAATCAAGATAGACTATCATCCCTACTAGGACCATGGGCTTAGATGCAGGAGCTGGGAGTAGTGGGGCCCAATAGAGGTCTACTAGGTAGTGGACAGGTGATACATCATAGCATGCACCTAATGACGATACTGATATGCCTGATATTCTAGCAGGAGTAGGTACACCACAACTGTAGGAGGCTCTCAAGAAGAGCCATGAGAGGGTGAGAGAGGTCCAATGGGAGTGGGATGACTATCACACTTGATTCATAAGGGAGGACACCTAGGTAGCTAACAGGGACACTGAGATCAGGTAGCTACGGGAGGAGCTGGCATAATCGAGGATTGAGACAAGATACAAGGCTACTTAGGTAGCTTATTACTATGTAGCTTACTACAAGGTCATTCCAAATCTATCAGAATAGGTACTGCCATTTGTTGATTATGTTGGAGCTTCATAGGTACCTCCACCAGCACCTCCATAGGCACCTCCACAGGCACCTCCACAACAGGCACCACAACATGCACCTCCACAGCGGTCGATGCCCCTTCCATAGAGACCACTACCACCACCCCCTCCGGGTGGCACTGGGAAGAGCTAGCACATTTTAATATACTTGTACATTGTAGTCCATTTTTGATACTGTGCTCGAGTAGCACCTTCTCTTTTGTACATGACATTGTTTTGAGATATATATATATATATCTGAGATCGATAGTTTTGATATCATCATACTTGTTGATATATTTCTTTGATATTGATGTTTATAAGATGTTTCTATATGCTTATATGTATGAAATGCACATGGTTCCTTTTATGAATATGAATATGCACATGGTTATTTTTATGATGATGCAATGTGAAATGCAGTGATAGATGGATAGAATGTATGCATATGTGTAATGTATGATTTGAGTTATGCTTATAGTGGATGCACATGTATATGTAGATGCAAATGAATTTATGAATGCAAATGGAAATGGAAATGAAATGAAAATATAATGGATATGTAATGTATATGGTACTAATCATCTCGTGTAGGATTATCGCAATATATGACAGGTACTAATAAAAAAGATTACATTTCGAAGATTGAGAGCAAGGACTAGACACTTGTGTAGCCAAAATGGAACTAGGAAAAAAGATGAGAACCTTCAATAAACAAAAAGCAATCAAGAGAGTAACAAGATATCATCTCAAATGAAAGCTTAGCATGAAAATTCCAGCCTAAACTAAAATGCAAGCCTAGAATGAAAATGCAAACCCTAGGACTTGGTTGTTGGACTCGTCGTATTATCATCATCGAGTTTGTTTAAGCACAAGATGATCACAAGATGTCATACAATCCTCACTAACATTACAATTATGAGAATATGAATATGAAATAAGTCTTAAATTTGTCAGAATGAGATGTAAGCATTAAGGCACAAGAAGCTAGAATGACCTGAACACCTATTCCTTTTGATTTAGCAAGTTAACATAAGCATCAAAGCATAATTGCTAGAATGACCTAAATGTTGCTTGTGAAAAAACACATCATACACATGAGAGTTCCCTCTTTTGCCAAAGAGTGCTTGCAGTGACCCTTAAGTTCACTTAGTAGGATGAGCATTAGCAATTTTACTTGTAGCAGAAAGAAGTCACTCAAAATAGACAAGGAGAAGAACCAACCTCACCAAAGCGTCCATATAAAAGGAGTCGAGGTATGCATGGCCATCCAATATGAGATGAAGGCTCTTATAGATGGACACCCCTCTTATATGAATTCATTGGATCATTGGAACTAAACCAGCAAACAAAAAGAAAAGGAAAAGAAAACAAACAAACAAGCAAAGGAAAATCTCAACATGCTTCAAAGGAACACAAATTTAGTTTTAGTTTCAGTTTATGTTTGTGTCCAAGTGGATGGAAGTTGAAATCAAAAGCAAACAACATTTGAAGTCTCGACAAGATAGCAACAGTGGGCAGATGTAGTGAGAACCACTAGTGACTAGCATGAGAGATGAAGTCTCAAAAAGATATCGGAGTGTGAACCAACTATCAGCAGGAAAATGTAGTGAGAACCGCTGGTGACCGATACAAGGAAGATTCTCAAAAGAGAGAATAAAAAATGAGTGAAACATTAGCCAGGTAGATGCAGTGAGAACCACTAATGACTGATATAAGGAAGAGATCCAAAAAGAGAGAGGTTCAAATGAGAGATAAGTATTAGTAGGCAGGCACAGTGAGAACCACTAGCGACCGATATACGAGAGATCCTCAAGGAGAGAAATCTCAAAAGTAGCTAGGCATCAGTAGGCAGACGTAGCGGGAATCACTAGTGACTGATGTACGAACAAAACTTCCAAAAGTGATAGGACAATGCCCCCTAAACCAGGAAGGTGCCCCCAAGTGTGAATCAGTTCCAATCCATGAAGAGTCAAGGAAAATCTTGAAGACAACCGAAGGCAAGTGCATGAGCTAACAAACTAAAGCAGGAAGTGAACTGAAGGAAAGAAACAAACTAAAGCAAGAAAGCGGGAAAGCAAACTAAAGCCAAAAAGCAAGAGCCAAGCAATGCTGAGATGAGATGTAGCTTCAGGAAACAAGAGGTGCCTATTTACTAGGTTTTCACCATCTTGGCAGAGATTCTATTTTTGCTACCATGACACCTGTTTACTAGGTTTTCATCAATGGCACATTTTCTTCTTTTTCAATTTTTTTTGTACTTTTCTCTTTTTTTTATTTTTTGTATTTTTGAATATTTCATTTTTTTTGTATTTTTGATCTTTTCACTTTTTTGTATTTTTCAATTTTTTTTATTATTATCAAGGCACCTGTTTACCAGGTTTTCACTAAGATGATCATTTTTTTAGGACATTTTGCAATTTTTAGCATTTTTTGCAATATATCATTTTTTTGGATTTTTTCAGGACCAATAAGTATGTACATGAGCACACAGAGAATGCCTCAGCTGTATAATTTCTTCAAGTGAAGAGCATTGATAGACTCTTTGAGCTATTCTCTTTCAGTGGTGGAGAGTTGATAAGTGCCAAACCCAAATGCTGCAGCAATGACATACGGACCAGGCCAGTTTGGTTCAAATTTGCCTTTCTAGACTCACTGATGTTGATTCTTGGGGTTCTCTCTTAGGATGAGATCACCCACTTGGAATTCTCTTTGTCTAACTTTTTTATTGTAGTCTTTAGACATCCTCTTTTGGTATGCTCTTATATGATCGAATGCCACCTTTCAACGTTCATCAAGTAAATCAAGCTCTTGAAGCTGGGATATTCTATTTTCTTCATTAGTAATGAGGCCCCTCAGAGAGATTCGCAATGTCAAAATCTTGACCTTAATAGGCAATATTGCTTCTGCTCCATAAACCAAGGCAAAGGGAGTGGCCCCCATTGGTGTTTAGATACTTGTTCTATAGGCCCACAAAGCTAGATTAATCTGGAGATGCCAATCTCTACCAGATTTATGAACTGTCTAATGCAAGATTTTTAGAATTGTCTTATTAGAAGCTTCTGCTTGTCCATTACCCTGAGGATAATAGATAGATGACCAATGCTGAATAATTTTGAATTTGGTGCATAAGTCTGTCAGGTCCTTATTTTTTAATTGTCCCCCATTGTTAGTGATAATAGATGAGGGTATACCATATCTGCAAATGATATAGTTCAATATGAACATAGCTATAGTCTTGCTGTCAGCTATAGCTAGAGGCACTGCCTCAACCCACTTGGTAAAGTAGTCAGTAGTTGTAATGATAAACTTATGCCCTCTTGAAGAGGAAGGATGTATCTGACAAACCAAGTCAAAGGCCCATTGCTAAAATGGCCATAAACTAATGATAGGACTAAGCTCATTAGCAGGAGCATGAATTATATTCCCATGAAATTGGCATTTCTTGCAAGTCTTAGCATATTGAATAGCTTATTTTTCCATGTCCGGCCAATAATAACCAGCTCTAATAAGTTTTTAGGCTAATGTTAGACCACTAGAATGAGACCCACAGATACCTTTGTGTACCTTAGCTAGCACATGTTTGGACTCATCAAGTTCTAAACACCTAAGGAGGGTACCGTCTAGACCCCGTCTATACAAGTCATTTTCTATGAGGACATACCATGAAGCAGTATGAATTAGGTGACACTTTTCATTTTGATTATAAGTGTCTAGAATGATCTGGTCATGAAGGTAGGAAAAGATATGGTGGTAGCAGGATGAATCATGTCCAACAACTAAACAGATCATCCTAGATTCAGGAATATCATAGGCAGGGTAGTGTAATGCCTCCACTAGGAATTTATGTTTGAAGTCATTTTTCAACATTTGTAACATTGAAGCAAGAGTGGCCATATCATTAGCTACATTATTATCTGCCCTCAAGATTTACTAGAAAGAAATGTGTGCAAAGTACTGTTTGAGATCATCCATCATTCTTTTGTAAGGTACTAGCTTGTCATCTTTTGTTTGGTAGACATCGTTAACTTGATTAATGCTTAACTGAGAGTCTCCAAAGACCTTGAGCTCATCCACATGCCATTCAAGGGCTATCTTCATTCCATTAATGAGAGCTTCATATTAAACTATGTTGTTTGTGCAGGGAAACAACATTTTATAAGCTTTTGGTAATGAGTATCTTTGAGGTGTAACAAATAGAATACCTACACCGGATCCTTGCTGAGTGAATGATCCATGAAAGAAAATGCTCCAAGATTGATGTGTGAGAAGCATGATGGATTCATCTAGGAATTCAATACTCAAAGGCTGGTGATCTTTCAAAGGAGCTTCCACCAACTGATCAGCAATTTCTTTTCCCTTAATAGCTTTTCTTTCCACATACTCAATGTTAAATTCACTAAGTATCATCACCCATTTTGCTAATCTACCCGTGAGGGCAGCCTTTCTTAGTAGGTACTTCAGTGGATCAATTTTTTCAATAAGCCTTGTGGTGTGAGCTAGCATATAATGTCACAACTTCTAAGAAGCAAATACCACTGCTAGACAAGCTTTCTCAATGACAGAATAGTTCATTTCATAAGAAACCAATGTTCTGCTAATATAGTATATGTCTCTCTCTTTGTTATTCTGATCTTCTTGAGCTAGGAGAGCACCCAAAGATGTGTTTGTTGCTGAGATGTATAGTATAAGTGGCTTCCCATGAATAGGAGGCATCATTATTGGTGGATTAGCAAGATACTATTTTATTTGAGTAAGTCCCTTGTCACATTCCTCATTCCATTCATAGGTCACATTCTTATGCAAAGTTTTAGTAAATGGTTGTGACTTGTCAGCCAACTGTGAAATGAAGTGCTAGATAGATTGTAGCCTCCCCTTTAATCCTCTCATTTGACTAATATTCTTTTGTGGAGGCATGTCCATAATAGCTTGCACCTTTTCAGGATCAACTTCTATGCCTTTAGCTGAAATGATATAACCCAAGAGTTTCCCAGAAGTAACACCAAAAGCACATTTCTTTGGATTAAGTCTAAGAATAAATTGTTCCATGTGGTCAAGGAAGGGACCCAAATTTGTGAGATGAGTTCTTCATTGCATTCTTTTGGCTAAGGTATCATCCACATAATCCTCCATCATTTTATGCATCATATCATGGAAAATAGTAGTAGCAACTCTCTGATATGTTGCTCCAGCATTCTTAAGCCCAAAAGGCATGACATTCCAGCAAAAGGTGCCCCAAGCACATGTGAAAGTAGTCTTTTCCTGATCTTCTGGCATAGTTTTTATTTGATTATAGCCATAAAATCCATCCATCAAGGAATACATCTCATATCCTACTGTCATATCTACTATCATATCAATATTAGGTAGTGGGAAGTCATCTTTTGGACATGCCTTATTTAGATCTCTGAAATCTATACACACACAAATGGATTTATCATGTTTAGTGATTGGAACAATGTTTGAAATCCATTTTGCATAATCAATATTTCTTATGAAACCAGCCTTAAGAAGCTTTTCTAGCTCCGCTTTAACCAAAAGGGCTATGTGTGGATGCATCTTTCACAGCTTCTATTTAATAGGTTTGATACCTAGTGCAATGGACAAATGATGCATGATAAGATTGGGGTCTAATCTAGGCATGTCAGAGTAGGTCCATGCAAAGTTTATTTTCTTTCTCTGAAAGAAGCTCGTGAACTCTTCTTTTTCTTTGGCAGACAATGATTGTGCTAGATGAATAATCTGTGGAGCAGCCTCTATACCCAAATTTACCAGCTATGTCAGCTCAATCAATACTGATGGCCTCTCTTGAAAGTGGCTTGGAAGCATATCAAGTATCTCATCCTTGGGTGCCTTAGAGAGGTTTTCTCCCTTGGATACTTCTTTTATTTTTACTATTTTTGGCTCTGATACTGCCACAAAGTGGTTTTCACCATCAGAGCATCTATTTTTTCTTCTTTTAATTTTTTGACTAAGATACTTGATATCCACCTCTGTCATGTTGACACTACTTTCGCTGGTGGAGGACATCATAGGTTCAATAGCATGGAGGTAATAGGATAGATCATAATCATTTTGGAACGTTAGGACTTCATTGGATTTTGAAGGGGAGTTCCAGTTTATCAAATTGGGACGATGGAGTGAAAGGGGAGTAGTGACTGGTTCAACTGCATTCACAGTATAACCCTCAAAAGCACTGATGAGAAAGTCAAGACCTAGAGTGATCTCATCCAAAGGAGAATTTCAATCCCTATAAGACCTTACATCAAAAGTAGAGGACACGTTAACATTTGTGGTTTCTAATTTTTATGGCCTAGCACTAGACCCTTCACCTACTTCAAGGAGTCTTTCATACACGTGAATAGTATCTATGTCTACATCATAAGTAGCATCAGACAAAGATTCAAACTCATATTCATGTGAGTCAGTACTCGATGTGGGAATTTCATTAGCAGCATCATTAGACTCATTATTATCCCTTGTGGTATTGATAGCTTGCTGAAGTTGTTCTTGTTCAAGATACTTTTGAAAATGTTGTGGTCTATATCATTCACCTTGAAAATTAGGATCATCATTTAGTGTTTCTTTCCATTCCTTAGATGTGAATTGATACACTAAAGAATTTTTTTTAGGATCATTATTAGTATCAGTATCTATCTCTACCATATGGACAGGTATGATAGGCTCATCAGGTTCTGCAAAGAGTGCCACAAGATCTAAAGGAATAGGATATGGAAATGTATCTTCATCAAAGCTGGCCTCTAGATTCACTTCTAGAGTGGCTTCTTCAATTTCTTGTTCAGGTTCAAATTTAGGCTCAGGAGCTGACATAAATTTCTTGGTCCCCAAATGAAAGGGAGTCTTTTTAAAGCCTAAGCCACTAGTATCTTTTGTGCAGTGACCCATAGCTTCAATGGGTTTTAGCAAGCCATTATCATTCTTTCCTATAGGACCACTCCCCTTATAACCAAAGCACTTCATGATCTTGAAGGCCTCACTATATGGTTCTTGCTCTAAATCTAGAGGTGGAGTAGTTGTTTCAGCTATTTCTTTTCCCTTATAGATCCAAGCTTTGCTATCTCTCTCTTCATCCTCATCTTCTAAAGGCATAGAGGCCCTTACAAAGGTACCATCATAAACTATTTGAGGAGGAGCATTAGAAATTTTTTTATTCTCAGAAGGTCTCCCATAAGAGTGTGGAGATAGAGGTAGAGCAGCCAGTGATAGCACAGGTTCAATTCAGTATTCTCCTATGCCTATATCCTTAAGTCTCAATTTTTGTTCCATTTCCCTTAGCTTAGCATCATAAAACTTAGTGGATTATCTATTTGTCGAAACAAAGCTATCAACAGATTGTGCAAGAGTGTTGCAAGAGAAATTGGTATTAGCAGGTACAGTGACTTACACCCTATGGAATGGGAATTTAATGCATTAATGGTACACGGACGGAACAATCTGCATCTCATGAATCCAAGGCCTACCCAACAAGATATTGTAGGCAAGAGGAATATCGAGCACTTGAAAAGTAACATCTCTTTCAATAGGACCTACGTGGATAGCACAACTAAGCCTTGGGACTTATGTTCTTCCTCATCATAAGCTTTGATGGTAATATTTTTGTGGGGATCTATACAATTCTCATCATAATCTAGCTGAGTGAGTAGTTTAGCGAAATAGATATTAAGACCAGCACCATTATCTATGAGCACTTGGTGGACATGCTTAGGACCTATCATGACCTCTATATGCAAGGGAGCATTATGCGGGTGACTCAAAGAGTGATCATCTTCTTCAAAGAAGGATAGATAGTGAGGTGAGGTCAAATGACCCACCATAGATTGGAACCAGTTGAGATTGAGATCCTTGGGAATCTTTGCCTCAGTGAGGGCTTTATCCAAAATCTACCTATGATCAGGCGAGATCTCCAACAACTCAAAAATGGTAATCTGAGTATTGGTTTGCTAGAGTTGATCTAAGATGCTATAACTAGCCGAGCTAGCTATACAAACAGATTTTGTGTTCTTGTTGGTGGGGCCAACAATAGTCTTATCCACAATTTTCTTTAGAGTAGATGTGGAAGTATCAGGTCTCTTATCCACAGTTTGTTTTAGAGCAGATGTAGAAGTATCAAGACCTTTCAAAAAAACTCTTCCTCGTGATCGAGTGACAATATTAGCACAGTCTTGAGATTGTTCATATTTAGATGAATGAGACACAAAACTACACAAGATAAAAGGAGTCTTAGATTTGGGAGCATCACTGCTCCCTTTAGAAGTGATCATGTCACAATACTCTATCTCGACAGGTTCGATCATACCAATAACATTGTCATTATTAGTGTATGTGTAATTGACTTTAGCATTGGTATTCTTGGTGTTTGAAAACTCACCCTTCTCATGAGGAGGGAAGGGATCCTTAAAAGCTTAATGGTCTGAATTCTTATTATGGTTCTCTACAAGGATGTCACCATTGTCAATGAGATCTTGAACTTTATGCTTCAGTTGGAGACAAGTAAGTCTTATGACCAATGTTTTGGTGATAGTCACAGTAAGCATTATCATTCCACCAATGAGGTCATGGTTGTGGGTCATAAGTACACTTTTCCAAAGGAATAAGAACCTAATTCTCTATAAGAGTTTTATAGACCACATCAAGAGGCTCTCCCAAAGATGTGAATTCACACTTGGGTCAAGAGGCCCAAGGTTTGTTCCTAGCAAATCTTGAAGTTTTCTGATTATCCGTTGTGGTCTTTTCAACAACCTTAGCCACTTGTATACTAGAAGTAAGATTAAAAATAGGCTTTGAAGGCTTTGCAATAATATTATCCACCACTCCATCATTTACTACATCTCTATTCTTATTGACAGTCTTTCCTTTATCCTTGTTTGTGGAGAATCCTTGTTTATTGTCCTTATTCAAAGTTAATTCTCCCTTCTTGATCATAAAGGCCTCTATCAGCACTGCTTGTTTGATCATACTATCAAAAGCTAGAGGACCTTGCAATTGCACTTGGTATCTGAAGTCTAGGACAAGATTGTCTAAGAAAATGTTGAGCCTCTCAGACTCTGGTAGCTTGTGATGACACTTCGTACATAATTGTCTCCACCTTTGGAGAAATGTTAGGAAAGATTCTCCTTGTCACTGTTTTAAATTGCAAAGATCCTAGATGTTGACTGAATGCTAAATATTATGCAAGTAGTGTTGGAGATAAAGATTAGCCATTTTTTCAAAAGTCTTAATACCCGTAGGCAATCTAGAGAACCATTCCATAGTTGGTCCACCCAAACTATGAGGAAATAGATGCATAAGATAGGTTTGATCATGCATAAATTCCATAGACAATGTGCCAAACTCGCTTAAGTGATCTTGGGGATCAGTTGCAACCAAGTATTTGTCATATTTAGGGAGTTATACACCTCTGGGAAAAGGTGGCATATGAAGACTTTTGTCAAAAGGGAAAGGACAAATGCTTTCCATCATGAATTGTTGAGTGGGTTTGTCTTTATTCTTTGCAAGTTGAGTAATTTGATCTTGCATGTCTCAGACCATCTTTTGCAACTTTGCAGTCTCAGTTTCTTCTTCCTTAGCTATGAGTGTTTCAACTTGATAGTCTCAAGGTAACTTGGCCCCTTGTTTAGCTAACTCAAGGAAGTAATTTTCTTTCTCCTCTAGGAGAAGGATCTCCATCATTTTAATGAGACCCTTATTAGCTTTGGCAGCATCTATATCTTGTTGAGTTATCACCTCATTTTCATTCCCAAGGATCTCATAAATACTCAAAATTTGATCTTGTTGCTGATCATCTTGGTTTTGATCGAATGGAGGAGGGTGATAGAAATATGCAGGTTGTCGATTGCCTTGAGGTTTACTTCAAGATTGGTCACCATTGTGGGACTGATTTTGGTCATGTTGAGATTGACCGTGAAGCTACTCATTCTGAGGTTGAGCATGATGTGGTTCATTAGAGGATTGACCATGATATTTATTGTTTTGAGATTGATCAAAGGTTTGACTATACTTTCCTAGTTGGAAGTCAAATAGATCTCCCATCTTGTTGTAGGCTTGTGCAGTACACAAATTCTTAGTGAAATGATATGTCCAGTGTCAAAATAGCATGGCCACGGTAACCTTTGGTAAATGAACAGGATCAAAAGATTTAACAAATTTAGGTGAGAAGATATCATCAAAAGTATCACTAGGTTCAATGATAGAACTATTTTCAGCAAGATCAATAGGTATGATAATAGGATTAGTCCGAGGAAGAGGTCTTCCAAAGTTGTGAAACAATGAGTTGTCTTAGAAGAACAAGTTGTCTTGCTCTTGAAATGAGAAACCAAGTTGCGCTTCAAACAATGGATTGAAACACTCTTGAAATATTAGAGGTGATGGTTGAGATGGACTATCTTTTGAAGTATTCAATGAGTAAATCAAGGATATCTCACAAAGTTTAGATTTCACAACAGATTCAAATGATCTATTTCTCAATTAGGAGGTTCGCTTCTACCTTGATCAGGATTTTGAATGGGATAAGTCTTGCCACTTCTAATCATGATAGTCATAGATGAAGATGAAATGAGAGAGGACTCGGGATAATGCTAGACTCTATCTCTAAGAACAATGCAAAGGAGATAAAGGCTAGAACAGCCAAGATGCAAGATGGATCTGGTATGAATTGTCAAAAGAGGTGGCTAGAACAGCCAAGATAAGACTATCGCAACATGAGATACAAAAGGCATAAAGAGATAAGGTAAAGCAATGAGAGATGACACTTATCAAAGTAAAGATCAATCGATTCCTAATTTGAGACAACTAGTTTCTGACAGTAAACAATAGGAAAATAGAAAAATAGACCTCAAACAAAAAGCAGATTAGATAAAAAGTCAAACAGTCAATGGCAAACAGGTCTCTATTTTTTAAAACTGGGCTATCGTCTCATGCGAGAGAGTACCAACCTACACAAGAGAACACAAACCTTCACGCGAGAGAACAAAGTCTCGCATGAGAAAGTGCTCTAAAGAGTAAAACTTCACGTAAGAAAAGTGTAAAATCTGACATTCTGACATAGTTTTCAAGGTTAAAGTTGAATTTTGAGGTACAACATGAATTGATGTCTGACAGAAAATCTAGTTTCCTAACAGGTTTGAAGAACAGTTTAATCAACAATCTCATTTTGGGATTTCAAGCATTCGTTTAAATACACAAAGGTTTAGATCAAGCAGTTGTGATACAAGAAGTAGTCGTTAACAAACCTATCAAGGACAAAGCAACTTGATAGCATCAAGGGAGTCTTTGTTTGATAATGATTGGACAATGTTTAAGACTTGATAACAAACACATAGCTTAGTCCTACAAAAAAATGGTGAGAAGACAAAACCTTTTCCCCATTGCTTATGCACATATGTGCACCTCACACAGCCATGTCACCCCCTAGAGGGCACCCGTGTTTTTGGTGTTTCCAAGGACTCAATAGTATATGTTCAAAGGTTACCCTTGTATTAGGGGCTAGTGTTGCAACCACCTTCAAGCATCCAAGTGTATGCCTATGATGGGAATCTATAGGAGAGATTCTTCCCCCTCCCTGTGCAAAGATTATGACTCCTTTCGGAGGTGAACCAGGTAGGCGACTAGCTAAGGAAATTTTTTAATAGGCTTCCATTCATGCTAACCTTCAGTACCCTTGATACAAGGTTGAGGCCTCATAGCCACACCAACAACTAAAAGTCATACACCCCCGTAAGCAGGGCTAGGAGTGGTACCACTTAGTATAACAGACAGAGCCTTCTCAAGATGATAGTCAAAGTCTTGAGAAGGAAGCTAACATGGTTTTGGAGTCTTTAGACTCAACAAAAAATTCTTTATTAGAGTGAGGTGGAATCATGGGTGAAAGGTGCATACTCACTTGGGTCGTCCCCAGAGGTTCAACTTCTGGCAGGCCCTCTAAAGGTGACACAACTTGGCTTAGATCTGAGGGTTTGATTTTTTGTTTCTCTCAAAGAGAGAAGAGCATAATTCTCTACCTAATCACTTCACCCAAACATATCAAGAAGATTCATCATCGAGTTAGCTTCACTCCACCACATCTACAAGCTTTTGGGTTTCTATTTCTCTCAAAGAGAGAAGAGCATAATCCCCTGGCGAGTAGAAGCATAAAGATTCACTACCTTTCTCTGCTTCCCCAAGAATTTTTCATATTAGTAAGATCATTAGGATTTCAGGTTCATTCATGGTCATCACCTCCATGTAATGAAGAGCCAAATTCCCTACTCACTATCAAAATCCTCAAGAAATTTTAACGGAGCCCTATTTAGACTATGTGATTGAAAGCAAGAAATAAACACAACATTTTAGCAAGTCTTCAACTATCGTCCTGCAATCAAACCATTAGCACATTTTATGTTCTTGGTCAAATGTCCCACAAAAAATAGTTATGCTATGAAAATAATAGAGAAATAATAAACAACAGTAAATAGGAAACTATCAGAAATCTAGAACAGGAAAGACAAAAACTAAAAAATTAAAACATTGTATCCAAATCTCATGCGAGGAAGTACTCCATAGCGCATGAGAAAGTATAGGGTGCCATGCGAGGATTTAATAGTTTGCGCGAGAGAGTGCTACAATGAGAAAAAATTCACGTGATATGCTCTGGATTTTTGCACAAGAATCTATACACAGACAGTATGGACACATGACAGAGCTAAAATTTCCTGTCAGAAAAAAATTGAGAATGAGGCCAGAAATTGATCTTTCTACCCCACGATGGGTGCCAAAATGTATATAGTCGAATGTGGACCTCTAATCCAACTACACACGCAACATAGTCATTACTGACATGATCAAATTATGAGAGAGAGTATGAATTACTCAATCTAAAATCTATGGTGAAGCGACCTATTGCCTCCTATGTAGATGGGGTGTTTAATTACTCTCAAAATGAGAGCCAACAACCATAAGACTGGTTCTACAATGGAGGATTTGAAAGCATGAAGATTGAACAAAATGAAATTAAGCTAAGATGGATATGCAATTAAAACTAAGAAATGAAGATGCAATTATACTAAGAGCTTGAAAGAAATATGAAGTGTAGATTATTCTAAAGAACTTGAAAATAAGAGATTAGATTAAGCTATGAGCAAATAAGTAGACTAAATATCATGAAAATGCAATATTAAACTAAATGAAAATTACACTAATATGCAATAAAAGCTTTGAATTAATGAAATTGAGACAAAAAAATGCTATAGTTCAATTACTCTCAAAATTGCTCTCTTTGAATGAAGAAATGAGGTTCATTAAATAGACAAGCCCGGGAAGTGAATGAAGAGGTTCTTGATTTGAAACTCCCGACTCTTCATTCCCATTTGAGACAAAAATGCATAACCTACTTAATTAAAAGAATAGAAAATGCCACACAGGGTGACCTTTCAAATATTGTGAATTATTAATTCAAAAAAGGAGTGTCCATTCAAATAACAAGTAATTATTAATTCCTTTTCATGTATATTAGCTAAATGGGGTGGGTTTAATTTAATTTAAAGCACTTAGGGTTTTTAGAATTAAATTAATTTATCATAGGGGTAATTTAGCTAATAAAAGTTGAAGACTTTAGGAATTAATTTTAATATTTGATTAATGCGATTTAGGGTCACTACTACATTCGGGGCCAAATTTCGACAAAAGTTTCTGACGGGTAACTTTTTCTTACGAATTTGGTGTTTTTTTTTGTAATAAGCCTCGATGATGTTGGTATTCTGATGGGTGTTTAATTGACCATCGAAACTCTGATAGATTCAGGGTATACATTTAAAAAAAAAGTGAAACAGCCTCATCATTTTTATTTCGATTGGAGAGTGGAGAAAAGGAGTAAAAGCTGAGCGCAGGAGAAGGTATGTGATTTCTTCATCTTTCAAGCCTCTGGAATCATATTCTAATGCATTTCAGTTTATTGTTGAGGGAGTTGCTCTCTGAAATGACTGCATTCTACTAGTGTCATGCCCTAACCAGTGCTATATCTCTATTATTTGATGTTATTGGTGCTTGTGCTCAAGGATATCAATTCACTGTATTAAAATGTTTGGATTCACATTTGTTGATATTATTGGCATATGTGTTTAATGACACCATTGTATATTTTTGTCACTGAAATGACCACATTCTATTGGTGTCGTGCCCTAACCCATGCTTTAACTCCATTATTTGATGTTATTGGTGCTTGTGCTCAAGGATATCCATTTTTTTGAAATGTTGACTATGGTTTTCAAATGGACAGCCCATGAGCTTCTAGCTAGGTGCCATTTGTATTGATAGCTTAGGGAATCAAATGTATTGTATCATTGATAGTTGAGACTTTGTTAAAAGGAAATAGGAAAAATAATGATTTTTATTTAGTTTCTCTATTTTGATCACTAAGTGGCTTACAATAGTAGAGAAGTATATGCAGATTTATAGATCCAGTTGTAGGATACATAGTAGCTGATAATTCACAAGAAATCCATGCATCCAATTTGAATAGAAATTAATACAAAGAACTAGGGTCCTCCAATTGCCCAATCATCCGGACCTTGACTGTCCCCTCAACTAGTGAACCTTCAAAACTAGGTTATCATGCAATCAGTGAGTGATCCTTCATTCTCCTGGTCTACCCTGCATCCAAACATATTGGAAATACACAATACAATGATAACAAGTCTTTCACAATCCCCCTTTCCCTAAGGAACACTATCAACCATCCCTTCCACTTAGCATTTCACTATTTTATGAGTGGATTGTGTAGGAACAATTAACATTAAACAAGGAGAAAACTCCTCAACACATCTTGGAAACCATTAAATTCAATAATAAATGAAACCTAACACCAACACTATTCCTTTCATAGTTGTAGGATACATAGCAGTCGATAATTCACAAGAAATCCATGCATCAAATTTTTATAAGGATATCCTACTAATCAATAGGAATTTTCTTGATATGACTAATGATTATGCATTTTGATGGCAGTGTGCTAGTTCAAAAGGATAATATAAATCTGAAACATTTTTTTCTAATTTTCTCAAACTATAAATGTGGTTAAAGGGAAAATATTATGTGGAAAACCCACAAACCAAGCTAGCAAATGATTGTACATCAAATTATTCCTATATTCATTCAAGTATTGATATGCTTCATCTACCTGACCTTTGAGCTTCATCTAGAGGAATGTGTAGCTTTAAGATAGAGTTACTTCTTGGGCCTTACAATAGGGTGGAATATAATCAAGATTTTTTTAGGTTGTATCTTTCTTAGTCCCATTGTTAGGTTCTTATGGTTCATGGTTTGAATCTATTATGTTTGTGTAAGGGATTTATAGATGCTTTTTCTAACATAATTATTAGACACCATGATTGGAACAACTGGTTGTTGGCTATTGTACACATGAATCATAACTGTCAATGGTTCTTTGTGTTCAAGAATTCGTTGATCAATCTTTGAGATTTATTGTCCCAGCTTTAAAAGAGTGATAAAAGATATAGTGAATGCTATCTTTTCCAAGTGTTTTGTGGGTGCCATTATCTTCTAGGAGTAATTGTTGGAACCAAATTATGTTCTTTGCCTCTATTAAATATTGCAAACACAATCATCTTCTTGGTGAAGGGTTGCTTCCATCCCCATGAGGCACTATTTTATGGTTTCCATTCCCTTGTAGTATAGTGAACCTAATTTAATACAAGTGTGCACTATTTTGGGATCCATAATTTATGGCCCCTACACTATGGTTGTTAGCCTAAGACATGCCTACCTTTGCATATAATAAGAGGCCAAAATGAAACAAACATCCAGAAGTTAGGGGGTTGTTCTCTGTCCATAATTTATTATTTAAGTGCTAAGTGATGATGGGTATATCGTGTAATTCATACCTAGTGTGTCTCTTTCTTTCTCTCCACATTTCACATTAGGAGTATATGCTATAAAATACCAATGAAATCAACTATTGGTAAAATTTAATCAAAATTGCAGTATAAAAATTAAAATAGATCTTGAAGAAATATGGGAACCATTTTTTACAGATATTGTACAAATGAAGAGAATACTCCCAAGAGGAAATGCTTCAATGTGGAACAATTGAAGGACAATATTTTACTTTTATATGCACATCTGCAATGTTTTTGATATATTTCTGAGATAACAAAACCATAGAAAGAATAACATATAGAAGAAAGTAAAGAATAATGATCATATTTTGAGATATTGTGGAAACTTAAAGGAAAGAATGCTTGGTGGGGTTATCATGCAATCAGTGAGTGATCCTTCATTCCCCCCTCTTCTAGTGACCCTTCAAAACTGGGTTATCATGCAATCAGTTAGTGATCATTCATTCTCCTGGTCTGCCCTGCATCCAAACATATTGGAAATACACAATAAAATGATAACAAGCCTTTCACAATCCCCCTTCCCTTAAGGAACACTATCAACATCCAGACCTTGACTGTCTCCTTGACCAGTGACCCTTCAAAACTGGGTTATCATGCAATCAATGAGTGATCCTTCATTCTCCTAGTCTGCCCTACATCCAAATATATTGTAAATACACAATACAATGATAAAAAATCTTTTACAATCCCCCTTCCCTCAACAAATTACTATCAACATCCGGACCTTGACTATCCCCTCAACCAGTGACCCTTCAAAACTAGGTTATCATGCAATCAGTGAATGATCCTTCATTCTCCTGGTCTGCCCTGCATCCAAACATATTGAAAATATACAATACAATGATAACAAGTCTTTCACAATCCCCCTTCCCTCAAGGAACACTATCAACAAGTGACCCTTCTTCTTATCAGCCATATCCAATGTTTCATTGAAATCACGACCAAGAATGAAGGTCACCTTACCCATACCATTCATGGATTCTGAAATGTTGTTCCAAACTCCTGAAAACTTTTCTATTGCTTCTTGTTGCTTCTTTAAATACTTCTTCTACCATAATGTCCTCCTGCCCCATCTTCTTGATCTTCCTGGCTAAAGCGGATGAATCCACACACAATAACCCAAAATGAAGGGTTTTGTATCCTTTAATGAATCTTAGTCATTGGTAACGCATGGATAGTCAAACCAGTAGTCTCCAAAGCATTCAATAAGTGAATATGAATGTTTGAAAACTTTCCTCTCAACTTCCCTAGCCACTCCTAATCGGTTAGAGGGATATTTCTAGAATCTCCACTATTCCTATCCTTACCAACAATTCTTAAACATATTTTATCTGATATGATAATAACATGCTAAACAGAACCAATGGCATGTTCTTCGTGTGGTACAAGGAAGATTTGGCTATCAAATCTTCCTTCATGCAAGCTGAGCGTGAGAGAAGGTATGTGATTTCTTCATCTTTGATTGGTATCTTTGACGGGCAATGTCTTTCGAGCCTTTGGCATCATATTCAATCGCGAATTTCAAATGCTTTGCATTTTATTTGATCATGAATGCTCACTGAAATGACCGCATTCTATGGGTGTTGTGCCCTAGCCCTTGCTTTATCTCCATTATTTAATGTTCTTGGTGCTTGTGCTCAAGGATATCGATTCACTATTTTCAAATGTTTGGATTCATGTTTGTTGATATTACAATTCATCATATCAAATAAAGTATGTTTAAGAAGTTTTAGTGTCTAAACACTCAACTAATCCCTCTAACCAATTAGGAGTGGTTGGGGAAGTTGAGAGGAAAGTTTTCAAACATTCATATTCACTTATTGAATGATTTGGAGACTACTGGTTTGACTGTCCATGCGTTACTAGTGTTTGAGATTCATTAAAGGATACAAAACCCTTCATTTTGGGGTTATTGTGTGTGGATTCAAATGTAGGTTTGATTTGGTTAATGTTTAGAAGAGATCAATAAAGTATTTAAAGACAATCTTACATGTTTGGAGAGGTTTGAGAGGCACTTATCATGACTGTACCCTCACAAAAAGTGGCATAGACTGGTTTTACTAAGTTTCCTTTCTCTATTTTGAGGTTTCCTTTCTCTGTCGTAGGGGTACAGTTAGAGGGTTCATTGACAAAATGATCCTTTGAACGGTTACTATGAATATGAATGATTTGATATAGCATATTTCTCATTTTACTTGAAGTTTGGAATAGCTTGTACTCAAAGTTTGGAATAGCTTGTGCTTGTGTTGGAATTATTGGTAGAAGTGAATGGAAGGAATAGTGTTGGTGTTAGGTTTCATTTATTATTGAATTCACTGGTTTCCAAGATGTGTTGAGGAGTTTTCTCCTTGTTTAATGTTAACTATTCCTACACAATCAACTCATACAATAGTGAAATGCTATGTGATTGACAATTTCATACAACTGGTCCTTTGGCGTGTATTAAACAAAATAGAATTTTCAGCATATTATTATAATTCTATTTCTTTGTTGTAAACATGCCATTGGTTCAGTTTTGTAAAAAAAATTTCATGTACAATTTTTTTTTTCTATTTTTTCCATTTGATAACCACAGTCAACATTTCAAAATAGTGAATAACATCAAATAATGGAGATAAAGCATGGGCTAGGGCATGACACCAGTAGATTAAAACTGAACCAATGACATGTTTACAACAAAGAAATAGAATGATAATAATATGCTAAAAATTCTATTCTGTTTAATACATGCCAAAGGACCAGTTGTATGAAATTGTCAATCACATAGCATTTCACTGTTGTATGAGTGGATTGTGTAGGAACAGTTAACATTAAACATAACTAGTGTTCTCTTTACTTTCTCAAATCTCTGCAAGTCAAGAACATTAGAGTTGTATAATACATTGTTAGTATCCTTTTTCCATGGGTCCTAGGTCTTTGGGTCCATGGAAAGGAAATAGATTACAAAATACACTTCAAAACAAAGGAAAAACTTAGCAAATTCAGTCTAACTCACTGTAGATGAGGGAACAGTCATGCTAATAGTTCCTCTAAGTCTTCCAAAACATTTATTGAACTCCCCTAAAGTCCTATTGGATCCCCAAATTGCTTAATCCAATCAACTTACATCAAGATCATGAGAAACTTCAAAGGATTAAAAAAATTACTTGGAACAGTCAAATCATTATGCTTTCAAATCAATTACCTATCAACATATCCCTTGCGAGGGAGAGAAGCCAAACACATAAAGAACATGCACATAAACATGGCAGCTAAAAAACTTAAATAGAATACACCAAGAAGTACCAAATGATGAATGCTCAATTGTTGTAATGGAAAAGAATCAGAACCATCCATTTTTAGAACTTGATTTTATAGTCTAAATGATTTTTCTATAGTCGTAATGCTTTTTCTAGAACTTGATTTTGTAGTCTTAATGATTTTTCTATAGTCCTAATGATTTTTCTATAGTACTCTTAATGATTTTACTAGAACTTGATTTTCTAGTCTTAATGATTTTTCTATAGTCCTAATGATTTTTCTATACTCTTAATGATTTTTCTTTCATCCTAATGTTTGTTGCTCTTCATAAATTAGACCTTGAATTTGAATTTTTTTTCACTATTTTATTTCAGCTTTATATTTCATTCATTTTTCATATACACAGAGACCACATGCTGATAAAAAAATGAGCTATTTGATTAAGGTCAACTATTCATGATTGTAAATAGTCAATATTTCTAATGGTACTCCTTGGTGTATTTCATTTTAAAATAATCATGTTTCTATGGCTATGATAAATGTCCCTTTGTGTTGAGAAAATTAGAGTTGAAAAAATGGTTGCAAACAAATCATCCTTCTTCCACCAACATTCTAGTCAATACAAGTAACGAGTCATTCCATTCAAGAAAGACCATGTCTGACAATATCAACATAGAACAAAATAAGGAGTATGCAAAATTTATTGATTGTATCTTCCATTTGGGCCACTTCATATGCACAGGTGATGCACATGCATATTTGCCTGAGCACTATTGGGAGCTTACCCAGCAACACATGTACTATTGTGAAAATCACCACAAATCTATTTGCTGCTGGGTCTACCATATACCTTCTATGATCAACTCTAATATACATAGGTGATGAACATTTAGATTTGCATAAGAAGTACTTTTAGTAGTCCTCCTACACATGTACTATTGTGAAAATCATCACAAGTCCATTTGTTGGAGGGCTACTCAAAGTACACATGTTTGGAGGTCTGAAGGAAACAAGAGAATTTGAAGAGTCATGAGTCTTAAGATTGTACTTAATATAGCCAAGCTTCATTCAATGGTACATTCAAACATGAAACAAACCATTCTTAAACCAGATTAAACTAGTAAACCAAAGGACATACTGATTATACGTAAACTAGTAGACCAAAGGACATGCTTTTACTACTAAGTCTCTATTTTTTGGGCATACTAATTATAAGTACTTGACATATATCACAAATGTTGCTAATTAAGGTTGGCAGGATGATTATGCCTATCCTGAAAAAAGACTGTCAAATCATTATGCTTTCAAATCAATTACCTATTGATGCATCCCTTGCGAGGGAGAGAAGCCAAACACATAAAGAACATGCACATAAACACAAAAACTAAAAAACTTAAATGGAATACACCAAGAAGTACCAAATGATGAATGCTCAATTGTTGTAATGGCAAAGCAATATCAAAACCGTCCATTTATAGAACTTGATTTTTCTATAGTCCTAATGATTTTTCTTATTTCTTGTCTGTGCTTGGTGATAGGATTTTGAACATTGTTGACATACTTAAATGGAATACACAATACCAAATGATGAATGCTCAATTGTTGTAATTGTTAGATTTGATAAGCATCAAATCTTTCCAAGAACACCTGCATGCAAAGACTGCTACAAGAATGAAGACAGAAGAGAAGGCAGAAGCTATGGCGGCCAAAAGGCCAGAGACAGGAAAATCATTGTGATAGAAAAAGCTTCTATTAACAAAATGAAATTATAATACAATCTCCTTATTGAAATGAAAGAAGTGAATCCTTATAAAAGGAAACACGAAACCCTAAAGGCTAAAACCCTAAAGAATTATAAAGTGCCTAAGTGAAACTTAAGCCTAGAGTATGATAGACTAATAATTAAATGATTTAATTATTAGCTAACATAAGACTACTCTAACACCCCCCCTTAAGTGTAACTTAGGGAGAAGAAAAAAAAGCTAAACTACTGCAGAAAGCAGGAAAGATGGGTCCCGGCAACTAGGCCTGATCAGGTACCCAAACATAAAGCAAAAGATGTCCCAGAGAAAGGAACAAGAAGAGAGCAAGAAACTCCTCTGAAGCATGTCTGAAAACTCTGTCAGAAGATACTGCTGGAACCCCCACTGAAGTGCATGACCAGGTAGAGAAGACAAGTGTCTGAAGAGCTGATCAATCGAACCAGGAAGCAATAGAACCAACAGGTGAACCCCCCCATAGTGATGAACTGGGAGAGGTGACAGGAACACTGAAATGCGATGCCAGAAACAGCTGCAGAAGAAGAACCAGGAACACCAACAGTGCAACAGAAGCACACACACAGGATAAAGGGTGGTGTCATAGACACAGTCTACATGGGCTAATGTCGTGGAAGGTACGCTCACTTGACAAGAGTGGATGCGCCTATAGTGGCAAATGCATCAGAATCCCCCCATGGCACTTTATAACTGAGTGCGAATACTAAAACTGAACCAGGTGAAAAAGATCCCAGAAATGCAGAAGAGGGCACTTTATCTCAGTGCGTTTACAGAAAAAAGAATGCAACAGAAAGAGCATGCAAGCTCAGAAGTCAGAAAGAAGAGTGCACTAAGAAACCAGAAGAAGAGATCCCCGGACCTGTAGAACCAAGCACACCACCAGAGGGCATAAACTGCATAACTCAGAGGAGTGACAACCTGGAGTAGAATCTGGAAGAAATACCTCCGCCACTGAATAGTACACAGAACCAGCTTTCCGACGATATCTCGTTTTCTGAAAAAAGAGTCCGGATGAGCCAGATATGATTCCCGGAAGGCAAAAAGAGACATCAGACTTCAACAGCAAAAAACACTATTGAAACGGTAGAACCCAAAACCCTAACCTCCATCATCGGAAAGAGCTCGGAAAAAGCTTTTCGACGATATAAAGAAGTCAGAAAAAGGCCCCCGTATGCTCCCTGTAGAGCGAAAAAGGCCCAGGTACCCCCAAAAAGGCCAAAAAAGAGCCCCAGGGGCTAAAAAAAATACGCCCCCGGGTGCATGGCGCGCTCTGGGGGCTGGGCCGCAGCCCCTGGTCGGTCATATGACCGGGCTGCTGGGAATGGCAGCCCGCGGGGGCTGAAACCGATCGGGCGCCGGCGGCGAGGGCCAGCGGAGCGGCGGTGGGCCGGGCCGGCGGAGCAGAGGGCACGGGCGGCGGGGCCGAGGGCGGCGCTGGTGCCGGCGGTGGGCGGGCCGGCGGAGCGGAGGGCGCGGGCGGCGGGGCCAAGGGCGGCGGAGGCCGCAGAGGAGCGGGGGCCGCGGAGCCGGGAGGCGGCGGAGCGGGCCGCGGGTGGCGCGGTGGCGGGGCCGAGGCTGCTGCAGTGGCGGATGTCGCGGCTGCGGTGGCCGCTCGGGCGGTGGCCGCGGCTGCGGTGGCTGCGGGGCGGCGCGGGGGTGGCCGCTGGGCGGCGGCCCCAAAAACCCGAAATATATTTTTTTTTTTTTTTAAAAATCGCCGTGTACCTGCCTCGGAGTGCGTGCCAGGGCCGTACGGCCCTGGTATGCAAAAAAATTTTGCCTCAGATGCCACTGTGTCTAAAATGGACAAGTTTTATATGGATTTAGGCTATCTCAAACCTTCCGGACGCAATGGTGGCATCTGTTTTTGCTCAAAATACCCCCAAAAATTTTTTTTTTCTTTTTTGCAGGCAAAAAAGAAACAAAAAATAACGTCCTACAGAGAGTACCAGAACTGAAATTTTTCTGAAACCCTCCTGCATCTGAATCACTAAAAAAAGCCAAGAAAGCTTCTGAAACCCTCTGTGCTTCAATAAAACTCGAACAGCCAGCAGCAAGATGGCTCTGATACCATGTTAGATTTGATAAGCATCAAATCTTCCCAAGAACACCTGCATGCAAAGACTGCTACAAGAATGAAGACAGAAGAGAAGGCAGAAGCTATGGCGGCCAAAAGGCCAGAGACAGGAAAATCATTGTGATAGAAAAAGCTTCTATTAACAAAATGAAATTACAATACAATCTCCTTATTGAAATGAAAGAAGTGAATCCTTATAAAAGGAAACACGAAACCCTAAAGGCTAAAACCCTAAAGAATTATAAAGTGCCTAAGTGAAACTTAAGCCTAGAGTATGATAGACTAATAATTAAATGATTTAATTATTAGCTAACATAAGACTACTCTAACAGTAATGGCAAAGCATCAAAACCGTCCATTTCTAAAATTTGATTTTGTATAGTCTTAATTATTTTTCTATAGTCCTAATGATTTTGAAAATTGTTGACAAAGAGTTTTTTTTATTATTATTATAGTATAAATGATTTTTCTATAGTTGTAATGATTTTTCTTATTTCTTGTCTTTTGTCCCATTTTTATTTCCTATGTCTATGCTTCGTAACAGGATTTTGTCACCTTCTTTTGATGGTTTATTTCATTCAATCTATGTGGAATACTATTTTGTTCACTATTTTATTTCAGCTTCATATTTCTTTCATTTTTCATATACACAGAGACTACACATGTTGATAAAAAAATGAGCTATTTGATTTAGGTTTACTTTTCATTATTGTAAATGGATAATATTTCTGATGGTACTCCTTGGTGTATTTCATATAAAAATAATCATATAAAAATAATAAATGTAGTAACGATGGTGCGGTGCATTATTGATATATAGGCTCGATGACTCTTGTCAATGTGCCAAACTGTCAATGTGGTGGTGGGCAGTGTGTGTTCAAGACTTCACGGACACCGAACAACCCTGGACGACAATTTTGGTGCTGCCCAAATAGAAAAAAGGTTGTTGATGTGTATATATTTAATGTTTCTAATGTAAATACTATTCATTATAATATAAGAACTAATGTAGACTGGGCATCACAGGGAAATAATGGCTGCAAATACTTTAGTTGGGTCGATGACAACTCATCTGCATCTATCTTCCCATCTCCACTTATCCGCGATGAAGGATTTGAGTGAAAAATGTGTCAGGCTAGGGCAAATTCTGAAATTATATTTTTACGATGCCTTCTCTGTATTGTAATCACATATCTTTGTTGCGACCATATGCAGAGATGAACTCAGGAATTAGTTAGTTTAGTATTTTCATATTGTAACTAATATTTTAATATGGATATGACGTAACTTCTCTTTGCCTCAAGTGCGCATATATATGGTTTACATCTTTTTTTAGAATAATTCTTCATGTTTATGGCTCAGGTGAGCCCCAATCTGCTATCAATCACATGATTTAACGTATAGTGTTTTCTTGGTTGTTCCATTTGTTCCTTGACCTTGACTATGGATTGACTATCATTTTCAAGCTTGAGTGTGGCTTCGTACCACGCACCATCCATAGATTTGTACGCAACACTTATTTACGAACATAAATAACGCATTGAACATAATCTACGAATGTTGCGTGTATGAAGTCTTGCTGAAGTTTGAGCATCCTCCCTTTATTCCAGTGAGGGATTGGAATGAGTTCATTTTGGATGCAAAGGAGAAAGGGGATACTCAAAGAGGAATTACACCAGCAAATGGGAGAAGGTATAAACATTTTAATAGATTTTTATTATTATATAATGAAATTTGCATATACTAGTGTTCTAAGCATCCTCATTACATGATTTAAGGTCTTAGTCCACAGACAAATTAAATTAGACTTACTATCCAAAATACATAAACAACATGCACATAAACATGACAACTGAGAAACATAAATGTAGATTTCACAATAGCTGAGAAACATAATTGTAGGCATCATAGTCACAATCTTTTGGAGACAACATAAATGAGTTGTGTACCCAAGCAGTGTAGAGAAACTTCTACACCCCCAATTCCAAGTTGAATACATCTGTTGGAGGACCTTGTATTCATGAGCAATAGATGTAGTCAACTTGGAATCAGAGGTGCAGGAGTTGCTCTCCACTATCTGGGTATACAACTCAATTACATTGTCTCCAAAAAATTGTGACCACAATGCTTACAATTATGTTTCTCATCTATTGTGTCCTAGGACCCCTTATGACCCTTTACGACCATTTACGATCCCTAAGAATACATCTTAGAGGTCTTAAAATGTCGTAAAGGGTCATAAGAGGCTCCTAGGAGGGGCCAGATGAGCTTCCACCTTCACGTGGTTGGCCCTGTTAAGTAGAGAATGTTTAACTATTCTCGAAACAAAGAGAAGCTCAATAATTTAAGGTCTCAATCCATCGAGATGCTGAAAAAATGACAGGAATCAATGATGGGGAGTTTTTAGATTCTAAGAAGACGTATATGGAGTGGAGGCTAGATTGAGTACCAGTGCAAAGTGTTAATAATTATAGCCTTTTGACCAAGATCAAACTGATCAAATAAATACCCTTGTGCAATTTATAATAATAAGGAGATTATTATTTCATTTATATATATATGTGTTGGTTGAATTAGTTAAGGGCCCAAGGTTGGCCTCTTGGCTTTAACATTAAATATATTTAATAAGACTAGGTCGGCCCTCTTGAAGATAATTCAATTCATATATATATGGTGTTGGATTCTAAGGAGAGAAGCACCAAAAACATAATGTGCTTCCCTCCCCCAAAACCTTGATTCTCTGCCTTAAGAAAACTTAGATCAACATATATTGGTGTGAAAGATAAGCAACTTTGACTAATAGATAAGAATAAGTCTGAGCATGAATAAAGATTAGATTATGATCTGATCCATACAACCAACAATTATTGGCAATGTTAACTGCGAGTTGATTAGAGATGGAAGCCTCTGTTAGGATTGGACTCTTCCTTAATACACTAACACTAAGGTACTAATCAAGTTCTCCTCAGCACCTTTGATAGTATAGTTTGCAGGCATATAGACTAGAGTATACTTGGTTGATATCCGAGTATCTTCTATCCCTTCTTGTTTACTTTATTCTATGTTTAGTTGTGTTAGATCTCTATAGTTTTTTCATTCCAAAGTAGAATCTAAAATATATCAAGAGATGATGATTCAGTAACCTACATCTAGAAAACCTTCACAATTATCCCTTCTTTGGCCTCCACTTTTTCTTCTTCTCAAAAATGGTTATCTAGAAACTTTGGAGCCTGCTGATTCTTACCGTACACAACCTGTGCATGTTGATGACAATGAGGATGTGCATCACAGTAATATGAGTAAACATCTTAAATTGATTGGTGTAGTAATACAAATTTAATTGCAATTGGTGTTTGGATTAATGTAACAATTTGTAATGCAGCTATAGAGAGTGTAGAGGCAGTTGTTAATGAGCAGGTTGAGGTTGAGGCCGAGGCCAAACAAACTAACCTTAATGTTGATGATGTGACTAGATTAGGTAAAGAGCTATATGATTATGAATGCTGTCAATGCCTTTATTACCAAGGAATCACTGCCTGCCATTAATGAATATTAATGAACACTTACACCATGAAGAAGACACATGATTAAACAGAAAGAGAGGACCAACTGAACCATCTTGTGGTCAGTCTATATCACATTGAGAAACAATGTCAAGACTTGAGAATCAAAACAATAAAAAATTTCTTCAAGACCATGAATGATCAACAACATTCCATCAGAAAACAAAACACTAATCTATGTTATCATTAAGCCATAAAATATGTCTTTAAAGTTTAGAAGCATCACAAAAACTTTCAAGAAACATAGTACTATATCCAAAATATGTATTTAAAGTTTATTTCTAATGATTATGATGATGTTGATGTTGATGTCTATAATTTAGTTCACTTACTGATGCTTGCCTAGATTGAATTTTGAATTGCTAGGTTGGAGAATGCTTTCAAAGTTTAGGGTCTGTTCCACATGATACTCTTAGTTATAGCTCAAATCCAACTCAATATATTTTTTATGCTGGGCAACCCACGTCATAAACTCATCCACAGGTGAAATTTAATGCTGTGAATCTTGGCATTGTTAATGTTATTACTTTTCCTCACGTTTCATATTTGTGAAAATGTTTCTTGGCACTATCTTCTTTTTCAATTCCTATATTTGTAGCTTTTTAGATCATTAACTTAAGCATTACATGTCTTTGTTCAAAGTTTATTCTAACACTATATTATATCTTATTCTTATTACAATGTTCTTTGTTGTGGGGCAGGAGGTCAATCTTCATTGTCTTCATTGTGGGGGACAGTGAAGATTTCTCTGACAAATAGTAGGTCTTCTTTAGTATCTTATAATAACATGCTAAATTGATAAAGGTGTTATGGGCATTTAATCTACAATTACTAATAGATTAATCATATTATTACTATGCTTAATGATCCATTTAAATGCATTTAACACAAAAAAAAATTACAAAACTGAACCAATGGCATGTTTACAACAAAGATGTGTTGAGGAGTTTGCTCCTTGTTTAATGCTGACTGTTCCTGCACAATCCACTCATACAATAGTGAAATGCTATGTGGAAGGGATGTTTGATAGTGTCCCTTGAGGGAAGGGGGATTGTGAAAGACTTGTTATCTTTGTATTGTGCATTTCCAATATGTTTGGATGTAGGGAAAACCAGGAGAATGAAGGATCATTCACTAATTTTATGATAACCCGGTTTTGAAGGGTCACTCATTGAAGGGACAGTCAAGGTCTAGATGATTGGGCCATTGGAGGACCCTATTTCTTTGTATTAATTTCTATTCAAATTGGATGCATGGATTTCTTGTGAATTATCGGCTGCTATGTATCCTGCAACTGCATTTGTAAATTTGCATATACTTCTCTATGATTGTAAGCCACTTAGAGATCAAAATAGAGAAACCAAATTAGAATCGTTCTTTGTCCTATTTCCTTTTAACAAAGTCTCAACTATCAATGATACAATACATTTGATGCCCTAAGCTATCAATACAAATTATGCCTAGCTAGAAGCTCACGGGTTGTCCATTTGATAACCATAGTCAACATTTCAAAAAAATGGATATCCTTGAGCACAAGCACCAATAACATCAAATAATGGAGTTAAAGCATGGGCTAGGGCATGACACCAGTAGAACGCGGTCATTTCAGTGACAACAATATACAATGGCATCATTAAACATATATGCCAATAATATCAACAAACGTGAATCCAAACATTTGAAAACCAATGACATGATTACAACAAAGGTCTAATAGAACTCCCAACAATTCTTAAACATACTTTATCTAATATGATGAATTCTTAAACAATTAAGGTTGGAGTAGACATAGTTATCACACATTTTTTTTCTATGGTACAAGGAAAATTTGGCTGGGCCAAATCTTCCTTCATGCTAGCAGTCTACAAAATTAGACCTTTATTAACAATTGATCATATCAGATAACTAGTATGTTTAAGAATTGTTGGGACTAGTCCTTTGGCATGTATTAAATAGAATATATAGAATTTTCAGCATATTATTATCATTCTATTTCTTTGTTGTAAACATGCCATTGGTTTAGTTTTGTAACTTCATTGTTGTATGAGTGGATTGTGCATGAACAGTTAACATTAAACAAGGAGAAAACTCCTCAAAACATCTTGGAAACTCCATTCACTTCGACCAAGAATAAAGCATTTAATCCATTCAACATTACATATAATCATTAGACAATTACATTTTCTGACTATGTAGAGGAACAGTCACAACCAAAACGACCAAAACTACTTTCACCCTTGCACAAGCTATTCCAAACTTCAAGTAAAATGAGTAATATGCTATATCAAATCATTCATATTCATAGTAACCATTCAAAGGATCATTTTTTCAATGAACCCTCTGACTGTACCCATGCGAAAAAGAAAGGAAACCTCAAAATAGAGAAAGGAAACTTAGTAAAACCAGTCTATGCCGCTGTTTGTGAGGGTACAGTCATTATAAGTGCCTCTCAAACCTCTCCAAACATGTAAGATTGTCTTTAAATACTTTATTGTTCTCTTCTAAACATTAACATTCAAAGCATTCAATAAGTGACTAGATTTTATTTAATACACGCCAAAGGACCAATTGTATGAAATTGTCAATCACATAGCATTTCACTATTGTATGAGTGGATTGTGCGGGAACAGTTAACATTAAACAAGGAGAAAACTCCTCAACACATCTTGGAAACCATTGAATTCAATAATAAATGAAACCTAACACCAACACTATTCCTTCCATTCACTTCTACCAAGAATAAATCATTTAATCCATTCAACATTACATATAATCATTAGATAGTTACATTTCCTAACTGTGTACTAGAGGAACAGTCATGACCAAAATGATCCAAACATTTGAAAATAGTGAATCGATATCCTTGAGCACAAGCACCAATAACATCAAATAATGGAGATAAAGCACGGGCTAGGGCATGACACCAGTAGAATGTGGTCATTTCAGAGAGCATTCATGATCAAATAAAATGCAATGCATTTGAAATTTATGGTCGAATATGATGCCAGAGGCTTGAAAGATGAAGAAATCACATACGAAGAACATGCCATTGGTTCAGTTTTGTAAATTTGTTTTTTTGTAATTAGTAATTGGAAAATTAAATGCAGATAACACCTTTATCAGTTTAATTAGCATGTTATTATCATATCAGATAAAGTATGTTTAAGAATTGTTGGGACTTGTCCTTTTGCGTGTATTAAACATAATAGAATTTTCAACATATTATTATCAATCTATTTCTTTGTTCTAAACATGCCATTGGTTCAGTTTTGTAGATTTGTTTTTTGTGTTAAATGCATTTTTCATGAGGAGGGATCTTGTTCTAAGGAGATTGATGAAGATTGTGCATGGCAAAAACCAATTCATAAGGTACCAATGCATGTTTACTATTCACTTATATTTTTGGTTTGGTAAATCTCCTTATAAGTTTCATGTCCTTTGTTTTGATTACTATGGATGAGATATATATCTTACATTTAACATTCAACTTCTTTACATTTTAGAACATGTAGTGTGTTTTTTGAGGATTTTACCAAATCAACTTTTAACATAAACCAAAAACACCAAACTGACATCTTGCCCTTGCAATGTGACAAAATATTTATATTTGACCAGTAACTGCAAGCAATTGAACGATAAATCCACATACCTATATCTTTGTAAAATACCTGGAACATCAAAAAGATGGCTAAGTGGCTACCACCATGATTTTTATCTACTAAATATGGGAAAAAAAAAACCAAAAAGAATCGAATAGAAAACATGATTGGTCATTTCAGAGAGCATTTATGATCAAATAAAATGCAATGCCTTCTCTCGCTCTCGATAAGTTTTCACCCACTCCTTTTCTCTACAATCGAAATAAAAATGATTTGGCCATTTCAAAATAGTGAATCGATATCCTTGAGCACAAGCACCAATAACATCAACTATTTTGATCTGTGGGTACCCTAATGTTGGCAAGAGTTCTTTTATTAATAAGATTACTTTGCAAGCTTGAAGAAGTGATATATTTTGGCAAATGAAGAGTGGAAAGATGATGATGTTCCTAAGATCATGGATGGACACAATGTTACAGACAAAATGGGAAGACATCTTTCAAGCCTGGCCCTAGATCCTTCAATAATTGGGGCAGGATCGAGACCCGAGCTAAAAAGATGTCTTCCTTTTTGTTGTGGAATATAGGCTCTACTGCTGCAACAATGACAGACTGTGATGTACATATCACAACAGCTGAGAAACATAAATGTAGGCATCATGGTCACAATTTTTTGGAGACACAACATAATTGAGTGCTATTCCTAGATGATGCAAAGCAACCACTACTTTGCATCATCTTGAAAAACCACTCAAATATGTTGTGTCTCCAAAAAATTATGACCATGATGCCTACATTTATGTTTCTTAGCTGTTGTGTCCTAGGACCCCTTATGACCCTTTACGATCCCTAAGAATACATCTTAGAGGTATTAAAATGTCGTAAAGGGTCATAAGAGGCTCCTAGGAGGGGCTAGGTGAGCTTCCACCTTCACGTGGTTGGCCCTGTTAAGTAGAGAATGTTAAACTATTCTTGAAACAAAGAGAAGCTCAATAATTTAAGGTCTTAGTCCATGGAGATGCTGAAAAAATGATGAGAATCAATGATGGAGAGTTTTTAGATTATGAGAAGACATATATGGAGTGGAGGCTAGATTGAGTACCAGTGCAGAGATGATGATTCAGTAACCTACATCTATAAAACCTTCACAATTATCCCTTCTTTGGCCTCCACTCATTCCTCTTCTCAAAAATAGTTATCTAGAAACTTTTGATAGTGTTTTCTCATCCATGCACGAAATGTACTAGTGATCGTATAAAATTACTTTAGGCCTCCAGTATTGATGAGATGTACAAGTGTAAAATGTTTTTGTGAGACTGTGATCAATTTGTGCAGTGTACATAAATGCAAGGTGGTGATTATTCTCGACGATCGACAGGTATCAAGGACTAAAGATAACACAGCTCAAGAGACCATCATAGGTTGTCTCTTTCTTCGGTCTATATTATTGACAGAATATTTTACCTTTCATTAGCTCATCAAATCTAGGGATTTGAAAGAATTTAATAGAATATTTTCATGACAACGTATATTATTTAAGTTGACGTTGCACGAATTTATCTACTTCGTGCACTTGTATACTATGAAGACAGTGATAAAGAAGCATCTCCTCCCATGGCAATGCTTCTTTATCACTATCCTCATAGTCTACAAGTGCGCAAAGTAGATAAATTTGTGCAATGTCAACTTAAATAATATACGTTGTCATGAAAATATTCTATTAAATTCTTTCAAATCCTTGAATTTGATAAGCTAATGAAAGGTAAAACATTCTGTCAATAATATAGACTGAAGAAAGAGACAACCTTTGATGGTCTCTTGAGCTGTGTTAACTTTAATGTGCCTATCTATTGGTTTTTCGACACTTTAGCATTAATTCTGATGGAAGCACTATGCATTTGATAGACAAAATGTCAGAAAAAAACAATTTACAACATTTCCTACAACAGTAATGCTCTACGTTCGATAGGGTAACCTGTCAGAGAATACTGTAGAACTATCACTATTCTGACAGTTAAAGTGTCGTAAATATAAAACATTTAATAGAACTTTTGACAGACTCTTTGATAGTGAGGCCATATCACTGACAGGTAGATCTGTCGAAATTTGATGAAAATTGTCGGTATTCCAACAATTCTAATGTCGAAAAGAATATGGTTTCAATAGTCAGTTTCGATAGAGATTGTATATTTCTGATAGGTCTTGTTATCAGAATTCTGATGGATGAACAGTAGGAAATTTCATAACAAATTTGTTGTCATGTGCAAGTTTCCAACGTGACATGGTATCGGTAAACTGACAGATAGGTCTTCTGTCGCAATCTTCTACACAAAAATGATGACGGACTTAGGTGTCAAAATTTTGACAAATGAGCATTGCAAATCTAACAAATGGCCGTTGAAATTTGGCCCCAAATGTAGTAGTGGGTCTTTGCAATTGACATCAAGTCAAATTAAGTCAGGTAGGAGAGAGAAAATTGCCTAGGAAACTGGGACTTTGGAGATGTAAAATTGATGAAAATGCACCAAAATTGATTGAATTTATTAGGTGCCAATTTTGGGGTATTACAATAGTCTCTAGTTTACATCCTAGATAACTTCTAACATTCTCTAGATGTAAAACTCCGTCTGGTATGGATGATAAAGCTAACCTAGGATCATCTTCCAAGGGTTCTATTGGTTCCCTTTTCACCTTAGGTCTATTCTTATCTCTGACATTGTGAATCAAATAAATATCCATGATTTCCTCTAATTCCTTAACTGATTTAAAGATCTGCCAAGTAAAATACATCGATTCCATGATTTAGGGCTTGCGTAGATTTGGCACAAAAATTCTTCACCAAATCCTTGCAAAATGCTTCTATTCACTACTCTTAGATCTCCTTAACACTTGTATTCACTTTGATGATCAAATAATAATGTTCATGAACTTTTATCATTTCAATCTCACTTAGATCTGACATCGCATTCAATTCTTATGTCGCTTCTTTCCAAAAAGTTGATTTTGTTAACCTACAAAACTTAAAACTTCTTGCGATCTCACAAAAAATAATATTTTTCTTTGCGCTCTTAACCATAGCATTAGAACATCATATAATACCTTGCATTAATTGCGCAAGACTCAATTCATCATATATCAATTTCTACACTAATCTAAGTTCCTATTCTACTGCAATTTTCATAAATCCTTCACTTCATCTGAATTACTACAACATCCTTTCTGACTGTTGCTTGCATCTTCATTTCTTCTTGCATGACTTCTAGGGTTAGGATTGGTATGAAAAACTCTATTGTTCATTCTGAAAAACCTTATTGTATGTCCAATCTTGTTATATATCTGACAAACTATTCCATTGTTTCCATATCTTGGTCCAAGCTGATTGATCTATGATCTGCAATTTCTAGCAATGTGTCCAACCTTGTTTCATCTATAACATACTACTCCATTTCTTTTGTTCATATCTTCAGTAGGTTTCTTATCTGCATGGTTAGTATTTCTAAACATTTTTCTACTATTGTTATTCTCAACAAATCTAGGTTTTTTGCATTCAATAGCTTTATGTCCAAAACCATGATAATTATAACAATAACCATTAAGAGGTTTAAATTTCTTACCTGTGCAATCTCTCTTCATATGACCAACAGTATTACAAGAAAAACATCTACCTTTGAATTCTCTTTCCATACCTTTAGGTGATTCCTCTTGCTTAGGTAGTTCTTCTTCCTTAGGTGTATCTTCAGATTTGTTAATCTCATCAGACTTCTTCTCATCTATGCTTTCAGATATTTTCAGATCCGGTTCCTTGATTTCTTCATTTGCTTTAAAAATGTTGAATCTAAGACCAGTTTTATCATAGAATGGTTTTTGATAAGATATTTGTTCATCAAGCTTCTCACTAGTTGAATATAGTCTTTCAAGTTGCTGCTTAGATTGAGTCAGTTCTCCTTTCACAATTATATTGTATTTCTCAAGTTCAACATATTGCAAATTGAATTTCTCAAGTTCAAATGTTACTTTACCAAGTTTAGATTTTAGCCCTTCATTTTCAAGCTTAAGATTTTCATTCTCAAATTTCAAATTTGCTTCATTCTTGCCATTTCCATCTTTCAGACTTAGCTTCAGATTTGCTATCTTCAATTCATGTTTAAGGATCTCATTTTCTTTTTCTAAGTTGTCATCACAATCTTCAATGTGAATTTCGGATTCCTTTTCAGATTTCAGATCTTCCAACTTGTTTTTCAGTTTCTTAATGAGGTTCTTTGCATCATCATATTTTCCTTTCAGAGTATCTCTTTCTTTAGTAAGCATATCAATCTATTCAAGAGCTTCTTCAAGATTCTTTTGTAGTTGATCCATATCCATAGAGATCTTACTCAAGCTGCTAGGCTTTCCTTGAATGATTCTTTTCTGAGTAACTAAGCTCTGATACCAATTGTTAGAAATAGGGAATACTAAGAAGGGGGGTGAATCAGTATTCTACAAACTTTTACTTTTGCCTAATTATGGATATAACAAATTATCTTAACACATGCATAACATAGAAAGCTAAACAACATGCATAGCAATAAAATAAAAGAACTCATAACACATTATTTGTTCTCGAGGTAACCCTGGCCAAGGGAAAACCCCGGTGGGGATGGTACCCACAAAGATCCACTAATCAAAAGTATCTTGTTAAGGATGTTGACCCTATTAGGATTCTATTACATGCATCTAGTGTCTCAGTCCTGATTAAGGGAGTATAGGCCTTGTTAGAAGCCTCAACCCTATTAGGAGTTGGTAGTACAAAATGTGATTACCAGATGAGCCCACTACCCAAACAAGTAATACACAATATTTACTGATTACAAAAATAGGTCAGGGTACATAACCTTATATTTCTTGCATCAATATCTCTTCGCTACTCTTTCACTATTGCTATTACATACACATATTCATTACTCCTCTTTACAATTACATCTTTACATATATTTATACAAGTTATTAAGATTAATAAATTTTCCAATCGGCTATCATATTAAAAAATATCTTTATCCAAGCATTAACATCTAGGATGTCATCCCTTTATATTGTTAAGTCATTATTTTGATAAACAAAATAATCCCTCAACTCTTTATCAATTTTGTCTTCATATTCTATCATGTCGGCTTAACACTGTCTTTAGTAAAACTGTCATAACTTGTTCCATACATGCCGTACTGACTTGCGCTTTGAGGTGAATCTTCAATAGTCACCATAGCTTCTATGTTCAAGTGCACAATAATTTAACTTACTCCAATCAACATCACCAATCAAAACTGTCTTCGGGTTCACTGGCAAAAACACACTGTCTCATACTTAGACAACTTGCACTGCACCCTGTCATACTAGCTCTCTAACCTATGTGATCGTCATGTAGATCATATGTTGCCATAATGACAACATCTATGTAACCAACTCAGCCAAATTTCCAACATGAAGGAGATAAATGAGAAGAAAGGAAATTCGAACAAGAAAGTTGCATATTTTATCAGATCATTTCATTGTTACTTTCTAACCATTGTAGCAAAAAATCTCTTAACCGAGTAGATTTAACAGTCCTATTTCTAAATCCTTTGTAAGGTGGAATTCTGACAAATGTTCTAAGTTCTCTACTAAGGCCACTCATTATAAGATGATAGATCTAGTCGATATTTGGTGAAAATCCCCTAACAAGGTCACATCTAGCAAATGTGTTTGTAATCTCTAATAGGATTGGCTCTTAACCAATCTCACTTCAGAAGAGTGAATAATTTTGTGGGTGATAATTCCCATTGTGGTTTTTACCCAAATTGGCTTTCCACATTAAAAACTGGTGTTAATGTGTGAATGAATGTTTTGCATGCTATTTACTAATTTTATGATTAATACTATTGTGGTCGGTTAAATTTCTAAATTTGATTATAAAGATTAAGTACCCAGAAGATTTTAAGGTTGAAAATTTTTAAGGGACCTAAGATAAATGATCCACCCCCCCCCCCCCCCCATCTCAATTATCCAACAATTTGTATCAGAGCATCTGGTGCTTAAAAGTTTAAGTTTAAAAGAGCTAAGCTAAATATCTAGAGATTTATAGGAGAGAAGTACTGAAGTTGAAGGAGAGTTTTTTAACTGAGCTCACTTTAGAAGAGTGAATTATTTTGTGGGTGATAATTCTCATTGTGGTTTTTACCCAAATTGGCTTTCCACATTAAAAATTGGTGTTAATTTGTGAATGAATGTTTTACATGACTAATTTTCTGATTAATACTATTGTGGTTGGTTAAATTTCTAAATTTGATTATAAAGATTAAGTACCTAGAAGATTTTAAGGTTGAAAATTGTTAAGGGACCTAAGATAAATGATTCACCCCCCCCCCCCCCCCTCTCAATTATCTGACAATTTGTATCAGAGCATCTAGTGCTTAAAAGTAAAATTTTAAAAGACATAGGCTAAATATCCAGAGATGTATAGGAGAGAAGTACTAAAGTTGAACAAGGAGAGTTTCTCTACATGGAAAAGTAGGATGAGGTTATACCTATCTAGAATTGGAGATTATGAACTTAACCATTTGGATAATGACTACACTCCATCACCTCCTAGACCTATGACACTTGATCAAATGAGGGAAAAGAAGCAACACAACTCGATAATGATTGAAATTTCATCTTCCCTGACCGATGATGAGTTCAATGACATAAAGGACTGTAATAAAAAAAAAGAGATGTGGGATAAAGTTGCACTTATTTATGGAGGTGATTTGCATGTACAAAAAGCAAAGGTTGATAGTCTTAGAGGAAAATTTGATGAGAAGAGAATGAAATAAGAATAAAACATTGCATAATACAGTTTTAGAATTAAAGAAGTAGTTAGTTCTATCAAAGGTGTTGGTGGAACATTAAATGGAGAAGAAGAGGTAAGAAAAATTCTTAGAACTCTCTCACCTAAATATGCTATTCTAGTCTTTGTTATTCAGGAAATGAGATCCATACCTAGTAATATCATTACTCTTGATGCTTTGATCGGTAAGCTAACTACATTTGAGCTCAATAATTTTGACAATAGTTTACCGAGGATAGAAACACATTTTAAATCATCTTTAACCATTGGTAGTTCAAGAAGAGAAAGAGATAATCATATAGTTTAAGTAGAAGTGACTATGACAGTATACTAACCGAGGAAAAAGAAAGTATAAAGGTAAATTATCTTTAAAATGTTTTAATTGAAACACAATTGGTCACATTGCAACTAGGTGTCATGATAATGATAGGAATGATAAAAAGGACAAGAAGGAGAATCGATACTGAAGGTTTAAAGACTTCAATGATAAAGGAAAGAAACCATGCTACCTAGCTAAGGAAGGAATAACAGATGATGAATCTGGTGACACGGAAGAAAGTGAGGAAGTGGTGTATGTTTCTATATGGATGATTCAGAAGAAGAAAGGTATGAAGATGAAAAGGCCCTTATTATCAAGTTAGAAAAAATGACCCATGGATAACTAACCATGGTTGTTCACATCATATGAATGGTGGCATTGATAAGTTTTAAAACTTAGAAGAATTTGAGCCATCTCAAATTCAACAGATCAAGGATGGCATATATATAAAACAATTAAAATACATCAAGGATATCCTAAAAAAAATTGGGATGGAAGACTCAAAAGAGGTTGGTACACCGATGATTATTGGATGCAAATTATCAAAAGAAGATGACTCTACCAAGATGATTGAAACTTCGTATTGATCCATGATCGGTAATCTATGATATGTTGTTCATAGTAGGCCTGATTTTTCTCATGATGTTGGTATAGTGGAAAGATTTTCTTCTAGTTCTAAAGAAACACATATGACTCATGTGAAGAGAATCTTTAGATATCTAAAAGGAACCTAGGACTATGGTTTATGGTACAAAAAGCATAGAGATTTTGAGTTGAAAGTGTATATTGATGTTGATTGGGCAGGTAATTTGGATGAAAGAAAAATTAAAAGTGGAGGATCTTTCTTCTTAGTAGAAAGATTAGTAACTTGGATAAGTAAAAATCAAAGTTGCATTTCATAGTCAACTGCCAAAGAAGAATATGATACTTCTGCAATCAATTGTTCCAATATTGTTTGGAATAAACAACTACTTGAAGGAATACAAAAGGAGATAGATAGTCCTATGATAATATATTATGATAATACTAGTTCTATAAACATTTTGAAAGAATTCAGTGATAAAGTATCAATATCAATATCAATAAAGTATCAATATTTGAGAGAACAAGTATAGGAAAAAAAAATTAAAGCTGGAATATGTGAAATCTAAGGAACAACTTGCTAATATATTCACAAAGTCATTGCCTAAGGATACTTTTGAGTACCTAAGAGGTAAACTAGGGGTCATTCCCCTATCTAATTTTCATTAGAGAAAGATTCAGGTTGCATCAATTCATGCTCTATTAGATTATTTATCTGTGAGTTGATGTAGATGTTTACTCTTTAGGAAAAACCTAAAGAAGTGAGAAAGATATGAGGAAACAGAAATAATTAGTACAAGAAAGGTACACTGTACATCTACAAGGATGGTTAAGTTTGAGAATAAGGTTTTCCAGGTACCTTTGGCATTTTTTTCAAAGGGGGACATGTTATCAGCATGATATCACAAACGCAGAGGTTAATTGTTAGTACAGATAGTTATGTAGCAGCTTGTGTTAGAAGTGTTCCTAACAGAGTTACAAGAAGTGTTTTGTGTGTGATTGTCCATACAACTATCATGGAGCCTTGCACCTTTGGATATGTGATGGAGACATGTTAGTGTTGCTCCATTCATGGATGCAAATTTTGATGTGCAATAGAAGTGAAGTTATGCAGACGCTATTCACCAATTGTAGTTTCTTATGTTTATCCAAAAGAGCCGACAGAGATTATATTCGTATAGAAGTTGCACCTATCATTTTGGTATGTGTGCTTGGATTAGTGATAAGAGAAGAGTTAAGAAGGTTTGGTTAAGAGCACATGATGTAATTCAGCTTGAGGAGAAAGTATCAGTTAAATTGGTAGAGCCGATAGTATGTAGCGTGCATCTACACTTATTAATTTGGATAGCCTAGGTTGTGTTGTGTGCTTAGTAGAGCTGATAGAAATGTTATTGGAGAGTTTTATTGTTTCTCTAACATGATTTCAAGGTGGTTCTAATAGTTTGACTTGATTATATCATTTAGAGAGAAGATATTTATAGGCAGTCATTTGTGATTGCTAAGACATGGTTCAGAGTTAAAAGAAAAGAGCAGAGCAGAGAGTGTGAAGTGTTGAGCCATCAGTAGAAGGTCTATTTGACCAAGTAAAGAGTATATGACATTCATTGGAATTGGTCAAGACAACAGGTCTACCTCATAGTTCACCAAGATCTAGATATAGTGTGTATTTGTTATTCAAAAGGTTGCAACCTTCACCCCTATGAGCAATAAGCTCTTGGATAGTGCGTCCTCACCCCTAACAGGGTCAATCATAAAAGACTCCTAACAGGGTCTGACCTTTGACTAGGTCACTATACTTATTGCATTGTAAAGATCAACTCCTCATAGGGTTGTAAGATCTTCTAACAAGGATCATTATACACTAGTGCAGTTTTTTAGTGGGTGTCAATTCCCACCAGGATTTTTACCTATTTGAGTTTCTATGTAACCAAAATATGTGTATTGTGTTCAAGTGTTCTTTCATTTTGTTTATGCTTAATGTTTAAGTATACTTAATTGGATAAAGAATTGAAACTTGTAGATAACTGATTTACCCCTCCTCTTAGTTATCTCTTGGGAATATTCCTAACAATTGGTATTAGAGCCAAGTGCCTCAGAGAGAAATTTTAATAGCTTGAGGTTGATCGGATGGAATTCTTTAGAAAATATAGTCCTAAGTTTGATGGAGAGAACTATCCTGATTGGAATAACAAGATGGTGACACATTTGTAGTGCATTGCTTTTGAAGTTTTTGAGGTGGCTATCAAAGAAGTTAAGATCCCCTCTCTAGAAGATCTTGCAAATGATGATGCTACTAGAAAGAAAAAGGATTTAATCCATCAGAATGCAATAGCCAAAGAAGCCCATATCAACACCTTATCTGATAGTGAGTTTTCAGAGTTAAAGAAAGTAGACACTACCTACAAGATATAGAAGCACCTAGAAGACATGTTTGAAGGAGATACACAAGAAAAGAATGCATGCAAAAAGACATGGAAGAAAAGATACAATACATTAGAGATGCTACCTGAAGAAAACATTAGAGCTTACAACCAAAGGATTAATGAAGCAGTTGGTGGAATCAGGAACAATGGTAGAGAGATAGGAAGACATTATGGATAAGTTGTTACTACTCTTACATTAGAGTATGAAAACAAGATCAACATCCTTGATGAGATGATGCAGCTTACAACCAATTTCAAGAGAGAGACCTTGATCAGAAAAATTTTAGCTTTTGAGATTTCAAGATTGAAGACAAAGCCCAAAAGTGAGACAGCCTTCAAAGCATTAGTCCATGGTAAGAAATCTTTAAACACTTCTGGTAATTTTGATGATGAAGATGAAGATAAAGAGATAGATGATATTATTGCTATGATTTCTAAGAAAGAAAGAAAAGGAAAAGGAAAGTATGAAGGTTAGTTTCCCTTCAAATGTTTCTCATGTAATAAGATTGGTCACTTTGCATCCAAGTGTCCTACAAGAGTTAAGAAATTCAGAACTAACTACAAGCCTAAGTATACAAAAGAATGTTACTATGCTGGTGATGGAGTTTTTGATGATGATTCAGTTGAAGATGAAATTGGATTCATTGCTATTATGGAAAAGATGTATGATGAGATGGATCATGAAGATGAGAAAAAGGAACAAGATCTAGCATTGATTTCACAAGTAGACATAAGGACAAATTGGATTATAGATAGCAGTTGTTCGCATCACATGACGGGTGATAAAGAAAGATTTGTTCATCTGGACAAATACAATGGTGGCATGGTTAGATTTGGAGACAACACTCCTAAACCTATCATTGGTAGAGGAGTTATCACATTGGATGGAAAGAACAACACTGATGATGTTCTCTATGTAGATGGTTTGTAGCACACTAGTAGAATTTGGGCAATAAATGACCAGGTCACTAAAACTTTTAGTCACGTGACTAAAACTGATCATGTTCTACCCATTTTTTGCAATTCACAAATATAAATGACTAAACAAATGACCAATTTGGTCATCAGGTAAAATCACAACTAAAATGACTAAATAAATGACCAATTTGGTCATCGGGTAAAATGACCAAATAAATGATTAAATAATTAGTCACCCTAATAATAAAAATGACTAAATGAATGATTAATACTCCTTTACACATTAACATTTGATAATATCATATACTTATATTCTTAGAAGTTGCATTTCAACAATAATGTGTGTTCACCAATAGACTTATTATGCGAACATTATTCTGTGTGCTCTAATATTCTGCTCACCAATAGACTTATTGTTGCATTTCACATTAACTATTCTATGTGCTATATAATTTTTAGATGTTTCATTACTTTGTTTATTCAGATTTGATTTTATTGTATTCCAACTAAATCATATTGTATTCTACACCTATCTCATACCAAAAATCTGACTTTTAGGTGATTTCAAAATTTATTGATAAATAGCATTTAGAGATAGAATCACAAGGAATAGTTACCATCAAACAAATTTTCAGTCATGGTTTACTGTTTTGAAGTGATTTCTCATCTCACACCTAAAAAATTTGACTCACATATAATATTAAATGTTCAAATCAAATCATATTTTGTTTCCATGCGTGGAATCTTTATCCCTTAAACATGTTACCTATTTTTTCTTTAAAGTGTAAAATAGCTTTGTATGTCACTTAGGTATTGTTAGAGGGTTACAAAATACATCTAAGCATCTTACAATTAGCATTATGGAGGTGCATATTCATAGTTGTAGGGGGAAAAGTGTTTAAAAGTATTTCAAAAGTTTAAGATTTTATTAGGACAAAATTAACATTTTGTCTTTAAAACCTAAATTATTATATTAATTATCTTAAATTTAAAATTAAAACTATTTTGAATATTGTTGCAAAATTCATCTAAGAATTTTGCAATTAGCATTATGGAGGTGTATATTTATAGTTGTAGGGGGTGAAGTGTTTAGAAGTATTTCAAAAGTTTCTCATTAGCATTATGGAGGTGCATATTCATAGTCTATGAAGAGTTTAAAAGTATTTCAAAATTTTAAGATGTTTAAGAGAAAATAACATTTTGTCTTAAAAACTTAAATTATTATTTTTATTATTTTAAGTTTAAAATTAAGACTATTTTAATTGTCTTAAACTAAAAAAAAAAGACAAAAGAAATATGGCAATGTCAATGCATCATCCAAAATGTATTAGTTATTAGCACTTGTGGACTAATTAAAATTAATTTTTCTTTATATTTTATTATAAATTTCATGTTTTTTAAAATTTACATGCAATATTTTTAACTTTATAATTTCTACATGTTGTTTTTCTATCATTTTATTAGACCAATAAATTGAACTCTTAAACATGGATTTCTTTGATTTTAGAACATTATATTTTATAAAAGCTATTCTAACCCATACTCCATCCTTATCCCCAATTACATATCTATTTATTTTGCATTATAATAATATTTACCAAGTGACACTTGGTAAACATAAACAAGTTAGATGCAAAATAATAAGAATATGCAATGACGTAGCTATGCATTATTAATAATATTTAGTAAGTATTTTACAAAACTTAATAAATATTTTAATGTTTTAGTAATGCATAAACAAAATATAAAATAAAATTACCTAATACAACAAATGTATTAGTTACTAAAAAAACTTCCATTAAAATAAAAGCAAAAGCCTTGTTTAGTCGAAAGAATTAGGGG